>BJBW01004587.1:0-106755 GCA_004320125.1 Scolopax mira | reverse complement strand
TGGTGTAGGGGAGAACTTTGTAGAATAGGGTAGATGGTTGGACCCGACGATCCCAAGGGTCTCTTCCAACCTAGAAAATTCTATGATTCTATGATTCTACTATAGTCAGCCTTCATCTGAAAATTTCCAAGTGGCTTCTGAAGAGTCATCCATTCAAAAATGACAAATTCTTGCCACGTAAGTAGGTTGTTTTAGATGTCAGTACAATACCCATTTTTTCAGCTGAAAATCCTTACAATCTTGACTCAGAATTTTTGCTAGTAAAAATATATGTATTTCCTTAGAGTAACATGTTTTCTTACGCTTGTTTTGAAAGGGGTTTATAAAGGGATGCTGATGCATATAGTAACTTGATTACTGTAAAGAAACACGTAACTTGGGTGACAGAGCCCTGGAACAGGCTGCCCAGGGAGGTTGTGGAGTCCCCTTCCTTGGAGATTTTCAAGACCCGCCTGGATGCAGTCCTGAACGACATGCTCTAGCTCTGGGCAATCCTGCTTCGGCAGGGGAGTTGGACTAGATGATCTCTATGGCCCCTTCCAACTCTAAAAAATTCAGTGAAATTCAGTGAAACCTCGTAATCTTTGGCTATAAATTACATGCCCATGTTTGAAAATGTGTAATTTAGTAGGTAACCAGACATCAACTGAAAAACCAAGAACATAGTGTTGGAGGACTAACTTGGAGGCCTTTACTGTTCTATCACCTATAGATCATGTTGACTCACCTGCAACGATTTTTCCTCCCTCTTTCTTACTCTATAATCTGAGTTTACTGTGGCCTGGAAAGTTTGCCATGATGTGACCAGACTTTTCTCTGATTAAAAAAAATTAACTGAATTTCACTGAATTTTTTAGAGTAGGAAGGGACCATAGAGATCATCTAGTCCAACTCCCCTGCTGAAGAAAGATTGCCCATAACTAGAGCATGGGACTGCATCCAGATGGGTCTTGAAAACCTCCAAAGAAGGAGACTCCACGACCTCCCTGGGCAGCCTGTTCCAGGGCTCCGTCACCCTCACTGTGAAGCAGTTTATTCTCATATTTGAGTGAAACCTCCTATGTTCCATCTAAGAATCTAAGAAAAAAATTAATAAAGTACAAATTTTATCTGTGTCCAGAGAATCAATCCAAGTATATACTGAAATGAGTGTTTTTTCTGAAAGGCATACAGCTTTTTTTATACTAGAATTTTTGTACTAGAATATACTAGATTTCTTTAATCTTTGCAAGATTTAGCACTGTTTAATTTCTTAACTAACTTTTTTATAAATTACTCTTCATCTACTAAACACTGAATCTTCCAAACATGACAGTTTTGCCATGAAGAGACAGATAGATAAGGGTCAAGAAAATAATTTTCCTATTCTCTGTCCATATACAATTTAAGTAAAATATAATCTACAAGGTGTAGCCTTAAAAAGTTCCCTTGATTCTGATGGTTGAATATAGATTCCTATAGGTAAACTTTCAAACTGTGGCAAGTAATTAGAATGAAATAGTTGAAAACACGATTCAGGAACTGCCAATCTACACAGAGAAATTCTCCAATGTCCCTCAACTTGTTGCTGATTTTGGTTAATTGTATAATTCAACTATATTTTATCCATAATATTATTATATTCATAATTCATGCACAATTTTATTCCCCTTAATACTTTATTGTAGATTTTATTTAAACTCTTTAAAAATTGCTATAATTTCCCAAATAAGATAAAACTACTTATCAAAACAATAGTTAAAAATATATATTCTATTAATTGGACTTTGTTTATTTGAAATGAAACCATATCAGATTTGTGCCACAACATGGGACAAAAGTTCACTGACTGTAACTGGGCCTTGGACAAAAAATTTTGGAACTATATATCTGTAAGAAACTTATTGTCAATGATACCTTCTGTATTTTACTTTGGGAAATTGGGGAAATGCAAATCAAATAATTATTTATAAAAAGAGATATTGGAGCAGAATCCATGAGATCTGCTTTTGTCTATGCAAGACAAAGTTCTGCTCTCAACCAGCCTATAGCCATACTGTAATAAGTTCTTATTACAAACCTGCCATTGTGGAACATTGACAAGAGGGTGTTGTCTGGGTTGTTGAATCCTGCAATGGGTTGCAAAGCTGTTAGCCTGAAATTCTCAGGAAGCTGACAATACAGACCAACCAGTACAGCATTAATCTTTCCCTGCAAAGCAGCTTAAAGTCCACCTGACTTGATAGACTCAATGCTGGTAGGAGAGATGTTGATGTCTAACATGAGAACAACAAGTGAATTAGAAAGTGTCTGTGCATGCTTAAGAAAATTGCTTGGATAAGAGAGATTTGAGTTTATTAGGAGCAAGGGAGTCTTTGTAGGATGGAAGTATCTGTAATATATGGAATAGCATCTACCATAACGAGAAGGAAACACACTGCTATAATGAGTATTAAAAAGGCTTAAGCTATGAGCTGGGGAAGACATACAGCAAAAAAGACAATTCAGCCAGGAATAATAGCAATACAAGCGAAATTACTTTATGTCTCCAATAACCAGAATTGAGACTGAAATTCAGTTGCCTGGGTGATATGGGAGCAAAGAAGAGAGAAATCCAGTAAGGCAAGAGAGATTGGTGTAAATGATCCTTCCATATCCAATAAAATAACAGGTCAGTAGTAAAGAGGTCAATGAAAATGACGTCATGAAATTAAAAACTGCAAACAATTATGAGTGAAAGTTCAAGGACTATCTCACTTAGCACAGCTTATATGAAAGTAGAAAGTAGAAGGGGGGAAGGACATCTTTTATTTAAGCAGAGAATACCTCTTTTGAATGAAGACTCTAAGACAAAGTAAGTCTTCCATTAGGTCCTTTGACTCACTCTCTTTCACTGAATTTCATTGAATTTTCTTTTTAGAGTTGGAAGGGACCGTAGAGATCATCTAGTCCAACTCCCCCGCTGAAGCAGGATTGCCCAGAGTTAGAACATGTCACTCATGACTGCATCCAGGTGGGTCTTGAAAATCTCCAAAGAAGGGGACTCCACAACCTCCCTGGGCAGCCTGTTCCAGGGCTCTGTCATCCTCACCATGAAGAAGTTTTTTCTCATATTTGATTTCCAACTTGTGTCCGTTGCCCCTCTTTCTCTCTGTCTCTTTCCTTCCCTCTCTCCCTCCCTCCCTCCCTTCCTTCCTTCCTTGCTTACATTTTCCCCATTTACTCCTGGAGCTCAGTAGTTTTCTCAAATAGTAAACTGTGTGCAGAACAGTTATACCTACACACAGTTCTTTAAAATTCCTTTACATGGAGTCTTTTTACAGGGGAAGTTAGTGGCAATGCAGTGTTCCATTTGGACTGGATTTTTAGGAAATGTCTCAGCATGTTGTTTTTCCTATCTTATATACTCTTGTCTTTAATATCTTATGTATTTTGCAACACTAATAACTTTCTGTGGAATGTTGGGGTGTGATCCACTGTTTGTGTCCACTGTACTAAGAAAAAATCCTGATAAATGCGACTTACACCTGTAAACTGCAAAGCTAAAAAATAACATGGATGTTGTTGAGCTCAAGCCTTAATGCTTGAGTGATAGAGATGTGTATATCAGAAAAAAAATGGCTGTGGGCTTAAAATTGTTTTTTCATAAACTGTTTGTGAAAGAAATCTTTATTCACGTTAAGGTTTGCAGATAGAAAAGTATAAACATGGGAAAGCTAGATTCAGTTTCTGGCAAGAAGCTTGAGAATATTGTTGTTACCATCTGCTCAGGTTTCCATATCACTAACCTAGAATACTGTGTTTGGCAATCTTTATCTGATTTCACAAAAAGGAAGCAGAAAAACAGAGGAAAGGCAACTGATGTGCTTAGATCCATACCAACTTTGACTAAGGGAAATATTTCTGTTTCTATGTGAATTTATGGAATTAATTAAACAATGTAGCAGGTCGTACAAGGAACTACTAAAATCTCAGTCCTTGGAGGCTTGGGGTATATAAGGACAAAGCTCTAAGCAATCTTTTGTAAATTCAGTGCTGATAACATTCTGACAAGAAGGTTGAACTAAAAGAACCCCTAGATCCTGTTCAACCTGTGTGAGTCTGGGACTGTAACATGAGATGAAGTGCTTTCTGTATGAGGGAGGATGCATGAATGACAAATGTCATGGTATGGAATAGGTTATACATTTACCTCTCTATAATCTCTTTTAGTATTACTGGAACAAAAATAATAGTGTAAGTGGAAATACAAGTGATTATATATATGATGTCTATATACACATATAGATATATAAATAAATAAATTAACATTAAAATAACAAAAAAATCCATTAAATAAATTCGCTGTAAAGTTGAAAAACTCTCTGGTTGTAGACATTTGAAGAATATTTTTGTCCTAACTTGAAATAACTCCTCTTTCCCTGTCTCTTTCTTATGGTGTTGTTTTGTTTTTTCTTAACTATTGTAATGTCATAAGCACCCTTGCTTCAGGAAGTGATAGGTTAGCAGCAGGAATCAGGAAGGCATTCTTCTCTCCTCCTCCACCTCCCCTTTCTACAGCAATATAAATTAATGGGGCAAGTAAAAGCTGCTTTTTCTCTTCTCTCTGTGGCTTGTTGTTGCTGTCAAGCTGTGTAGGGTCAAAGAGCAGATCCCACAGCACTGATGAGGGGTGGGAAAGAGCGGCTACCAGAGAGATGGTACTACATTAGTTGTATTGCTGGCTGCTGAAAACTCTGTAAGCAGAGAATCTAAGGGAAGGAATTATAATTCTGATTATTGACTTGCAGGGTCTTTACCATGGGTTTCTTGTGCAATGCAGTTGCATATCATATGTTATGTATCATTATGTACCATTACTTACCCAAGTGAGCTGTAGAATCCTGTTCATTACAAGAGTATTGCTTTTCTCTGACTTAGCTTTGACCATGGCCAGATAGAAAATATAGCAGTTACATTGCACAACATAATACTTTCTGTGTTCCCAGCTACTGGAATGCCAAACATGTTTTTTCCCATTTGGCGGTGGATCTCCTCAGGGCTGTAAAGAAGAAAAGGTGTTTTAGAGATCTAAATATAAAGGAATGCAATTTTAACATATTGTGTCATTAAGAAATTTAGGAGCTTTTAGACAGATTCTGAAGGTAGTGGAAAATGAGATTCAGTGTTGCATTAGACATGTTTTTAGTATTTTCTTCTTTTTGTAAAAGCTGTAATTTTCAGAGTTTAGAACCAATTTAATGTCCCTGGAGTTAGAGCTTTTTTGTATCCATTGTCCATTAGGTGAATTACTAAGCCAAGAATGGAATCCATTTATAATGTATAAAATACTGTAAAATGTCTTAAAAACAGTCTAGGCAGGGAAGAAAGCATCATGAGTCCATTAAATTTTAAGTCAGAGAGTTCTGAGGTTCTTCTTATAATCAGATAATGGGGTTTTGTGCTTTGATAAGAGGCATTAGATATAGGAAGATTTATTTAAAAGTTTCAATTCAATAAAAATTTATACAGAACTAATGCAAAATGCATTCTGTTTGACATTTGAGACAGCTTTCAAAACAGTATTTTACTTTAAAAAATCCCTGTTACTTCAGTAATATTTATTATGTTTTAATACAAATTAATAAATAACACCTGAAATCATAATGTCACTGTTATAGACTTTAAAGAGATCTGTAAGAATCCACTATAAGCTTACACTCTTATGGGATCGTAACTTGGACATAAAAATATGCTCTAGGCTAAATTCTTACCCGGTAAGATCACAGCCACTGACATATTTGTTAACAATTAAAAGCACATTTGCTCTGCAAAGAATTCAAATTTTAAAGAGCAACTTGAACTGTTGAAAAATATCTGAATATGAAGGGAATTACTGGTTCTAAGACTGCTTGAAGAAGATTTCGTATTTTGCAGTGTCTCGTTTAGGTTCATCCTTATTTGTGCCCTTCTACACAGCTCACACATGCTGAGTCTCCTCCAGCAGTGAGATGGTGGTCCAGGCTGAGAGAGTTGGGGTTGTTCAGCCTGAGCAAAAGAAGGCTCCGGGTAGACCTTATAGTGACTTCCCAGTACCTGAAGGGGCCCTACAAGATAGACAGGCAGTTTGCAAGGGCATATAGTGAGAGGATGAGGGGCAATGGTTTCAAACTGAATAAAAGCAGATTGAGACTGGATATTAGGAATAAGTTCTTTACAGTAAGGGCGGTGGAGCACTGGAACAGGTTGCCCAGAGAGGTGGTTGAGGCCCCTTCCCAGGAGACATTCACAGTGAGGATCAACGAGGGCCTGGGCAACCTGGTCTAGTTTGGGGTGTTCCTGCTGATTTGGGGGGGGTCAGACTAGATGACATTTGAAGGTCCCTTCTGGCCCAGATGATTCTATGATTCTAGAGCAAGGCAGGTTTAGATTACACATTAGGAAGAAGTTCTTTACAATGAAGGGTGGTGAGACACTGGAACAAGTTGCCCAGGGAAGTGGTGGAGGCCCTATCCCTGGAGCCAATCAGGATCAGGCTTGATGAGGCTCTGAGCAGTCTGGTCTAGTTAAAGATGTTGCTGCTTACTGCAGGGGAGGTGGAACAAAATGGTCTTTAAGGTCCCTTCCAACCTAACACATTCTATGATTCTATAATTCTATATGACAGAAACTGTCCTTTAAAGCCATGTTGTCCTCAAACTCAAGAGATTATTTTTAGGGAAGAGGAATTCCCAAATTGTTCTCTCCAAGTCATCAGCTGCAGAGGAAGGAAGGCCTCAGCAATGCATACCTTGGTCAGGAGGTACATTTTACAAATATCTGATGAGGATTGTAAGACATAGGGACAAGTCTGAGGTATTGGATTTGTATTTATTTTTACCCAGTGGCGAAAAAAAGACTAAGCAGAGGTATCCTAGATACTTTCTTCTGAATCAGGTTTTGCACTCCCCAGCCAATTGCTATAGCCTTCCTCTGTAGCTATTCCAGCTCAATTTGGTTTTATGGGCATGGGTGACCACATCAAGAAGGACTATGTAAAAAATTTCTAACCATTGACTTGTATGAGGTCACTAAAATCCTTCTCCCTATAATAGAGTATCATCTGATATATTTGCTTTGTATCACAAATCATGATACAGCTGTGTCACAGTCATCTGATGAGTCACCGCCATTCTCTCCAGTGATGGTGTAACCCATTTTCACAACTGTCTCTGAGATGCCTCCAGTTGTGGTGTATTGTTTAAAATGCTTGTTCATTTCAAATACTGGAAGATAGGTTTTTAAAGTGCTAGATTCATATATGAACTACTGTATGTAATTAAAAACATATTGGAGGCACCCATGTTATTATTTAACTGGTAGCTCAGCTGTTGGATTTTATATATAGCTTTAGAGATTTTTTTTTTAAAAATCATACTATTTACCATACATGACTGTCATTATTAAGCATATTTATGCATTAGCTGCCATGTATATCACTGCTCCTTGACTTTTACTTTTACTGTTGTACAGGGACAGACTTCCAGGTCCTGTACAGTCCAGTCCAGGAAGGAAGTGGAGTCACTCTTTAGTCACCCATTACAAGATAATGCACATTTTTTTTTCTTTTTGAGAATGAAATGAAAAAGATAATGAAATACATTAGATATTTCTCATATTTAATGTGCACTGTGGTAAGATACTATGCTACCGCAATGCTTAAGGTACTGTAAGAACCTCTCTAGGTTATTGCTCAAAAGGTTCAGTACATTTAAGTTATATTTTATATGTCAATCTAGTTGTGAGGCAGAATCTAGTGTGAGGCTGAAATCTCCACATCCTGGGAGGTTTTTAAGTTGTCTCCCATCTTCCATTTAGCTGTTTGTCAGACAGGCTTCCTACAAAGAACTATCAAGCCTAGAGAAAAAAAAAAAAAAACACTCTGGAAACAGAAACATGAAACATAGTCTGAGAAAAATAAAAAAATATTGTGTATGAAACAATAAAAAACAATATAAAAATAAAGAGAATAGAGATATGGACAAGGAGATCACTCACCAATTGCTGTCATGGGTAAAATTGTCTCATCTTGGGGAAATTAGTTTAATTTATTCCCAGTCAAATTCCAGTAGGATAATGAGATTTAAAACCAACTCTTAAAACACCTTTCCACCTTCTTCCCAGGTTCAGCTTAATTCACGATTTCTATACTTCCTGCAAATGGTGCAAGGGGATGGAGAATGGGGGTTACAGTCAATTCATCACACTTTGTATCTGCTGCTCCTCCTTAGGGGGAGGACTTTTCACACTCTTCTCTTGATCCAATGGGATCCAACAGGAGACAGGTCTTCATGAACTCCTCTAACGTTGATCCTTTCAACTTCAGGGGCTGCAGTTCTTTGTGAATTGCTCCAGCATGGGTCATTTCCATAGGGTATAGTCCTTCAGGAATAAACTGCTCCAGTGTGGGTCACTCATGGGCTAGCGAGTCCTGCCAGCAAACCTGCTCCAGTGTGGCCTCTCTCCATGGGTCCACAGGTTCTGCCAAGAGTCTGCTCCAGTGTGGGCATCCCACAAAGGGGTCACAGCCTCCTTTGACTGCATCCACTTGCTCCATTGTGGGGTCCTCCACAGACATCAGGTAGATATCTACTCCGCTGTGTACCTCCATGATCTGCAGTGGGACAATCTACCTTACCATGATCATCACCACAGGCTGCAGAGGAATCTCTGCTCTGGCACTTGAAGCATTTCCTCCTTCTCCATCTTCACTGACTTTGGTGTTTGCAGTGTAGCTTCTGTCACATATTCTCACTCCTCTTTTTTGGCTGAAATTGTGCAGATTACCCTCCACCCCACACCTTCTTAAATACATTATTCCAGAGGTGCTACCAACAGTGCTGTTGGGCTCAGCTTTGACCATCAGCCATCTGGCATTGACTCTTTGGACATGGGGGAAGTTTCTAGATTCTTCTCACAGAAGCTACCCCTGCTAGCAAAAATCTTGCCACTCAAATACAATTGAGTTGTTAACATTTCACCCAAAATGGAATTTTTTTTAAAAAGTGATTGTCCAGAAGTAGTTATAACTGAGGAATAGATGTGAAGAAAAACTGAACAATTTGCAATTACTCTTTTGTTGCAGTTTGACTGCACAGCCATTCAGAATCTATCTACTTGGTTATCTCTCAGATAACTGTATTTGCTTTATCAGTTTGATGCAGCTTCCAATGCTTTTTTCCTGATGACTCAAAGCACTTTGAGAAACTGATATTTTGTAGCCTAAGAATCTTTTAAAAATTTTTGATAAAAAGCCCATGACTCTATCATTAGCCTTAGTAAATTCCTTCTAGATGTTATAATTAAACTGATGAAAATATAATTGCATAAGGTGTGAATTTTGTGTACAGATCTTTTTTATTACAGGTGACCCTTATAGCTGTTCCCATCAATACTTAAATGATAACATTATTCTATTGTTAGACAATTGTATATTACCAAGTAGAATAAAGTGACTTTTGTACTCAGCAGATAGAGAGATTAATTTCAGTCTTTGGTTTCTTCTGGCAGGATGTTTCCTGGTGCTGTAAGCAAATTATTCCAATGGCAAACGGATGCTGATCCAGGAAAAACGTGGTTTGGCTGCAGGGGGAAATAACCAGGAATTTAACAACTAGCAACAGTTTATTTGAAAAGTTTAGGCAGTGTTACTTAGCTTTATTTCTAGGTTACTTCTTTTCACTACAGTTACCTTTTAAGGATGAGTGAATGATCGAGTCATGTTGACTTAGGACATCTAACTTTTCATGAAAACAAGCATTCGCATATAGTCATTGTAACTATGGGAGAGATCTGCTAGACAGATGCGATATACCAGCATATGTGATTAAAACTAGGGAAGAGAGACTGTTATTAAAGCTTTAAGAATGAAAGAATAGAAAAAGATTTTAACTGTGGTGGAGTTTTTGTAATGTAATGGTTATTAGCAGTACTGTGTGTTAAAAATGCCTACAGACTGCTACAGGGTAAAATATACAATGCAATGAGCTATGCAGCTATGCCACTTCCGAAAACTTAAAATATCATTTCTGTAGCATAAACAATCATCTCCTTCAATTCTCCAACCTCAGTTTCATTAACAGGGAGAGAAAGAAACCCCTTCTACACCAAAGCAGGGGTCCTCACTACCCTGCCTAATGCGTTCAAGAGAGGCTGTCAATTGATATTTTGAGGAACAGGGTTAAAACTGGCTAATTAGGTAGTGACATTTATTCAGTACATTCTCCCAGATTCTAGTAAAACTGCAGCTTGAAGCCTTCCCAATCAAAAGACAATATCTGCATGTTTCTTTATAATAATCTGTTGATCTTTTTCCATTCATTTCTTTAATCACTTTTTGACCATAATTATATTTTAGGCATCTCTTTAGGCAACATTTGGTGGCAGAATCACACAGGTAAATTGCATATTGTAAAAAGGTAGTTGCTCTTGCTTGTTTACAACATGTTATTTCAAACTTTCTTGGGGTTTTCTTTGATTTATAACGGGAGGTTGTGCATAATCATTCTTTCCTTACATTCTCCATGCATTAATTTCATCATTTATATTACTTTCCTTTATAATAATGTCCAGTCTGATGCACCTTTTCTGACTTAATTTACTTATTTTATCTAATCACTTTTACCACACTTGTACTGCACCTGTTCTACTATCTGCTTTAAGAGAGTATAGGATAAGAACCACTCAACAACCAACATGTGACTTTGCCAAGGATTTATAAACATGTCTTCAATTTTCTTTTAATGTTCTAATATTCCCAGTGTTTTATTTGCTTATTTGGTTGCTGCAGAACATCGAATTGGCATTTTCAGAGAATTACCTGGAATGACAGTGAGAGCTAACAGTCAATTCAGAGGCTGTCATTGTGTAAGAGCTCAACCTTGTGTCCATCGTTCCTTGTTACAAGTGGAAATACTTATAAAAATAGAAGTGGTTTCAAATATTTTTGACTTTTTTAAAAAAAAATAATTTATCTCATTGAAATGACGACAATTAGAAAATTAAGATCATAGAATCATAGAACATGTCAAGTTAGAGAGGACCCATAAGAATCCTGTAACAGAGTCCACCTCCCAAGATTCTAAAATTAAAATTAGCTTCTGCCACTAGAAAACAACTTAAAATATTTTTTCATGTAGTAAACAAATGGATTTTAGTTATGCTGAAAAATAAAATACAGGCTAAAAAGCTTAGAATATATATTACACACAGGTTCTTTTTAATTCTGTAGTAGTGGAAATAAAGTGCTAAATTTGTGTTTACAGTGACAACTGGAGAAAAGAACTCTCTGTTCAGGCATATAACTTTCTATTAATTTGAAATTCTTGGAAGCTACAACATTGTTGCTCTGTCTATGGCAGGATTAATATTGCTGTTAACATTAGGGTTTGGTAAGGACAGATAGACAGATAGACAAGGGGTAATTATTTTAAACTGAGTGTAGATTTAGACTAGATATTAGGAAGAAATTCTTTACAGTGAGGGTGGTGAGACACTGGAACAGGCTATCCAGAGAAGCTGTAGATGCCCCATCCCTGGAGGTGTTCAAGGCCAGGCTGGATGGGGCTTTGAGCAACCTGGTCTATGGGGAGGTGTCCCTGCCCATGGCAGGGGGGGTTGGAACTCAATGATCTTGAAGGTCCCTTCCAACCCAAACCATTCTATGATTCTATTTAATGCAACACAAACTTCAGCACTTTTGACTATGTCTATATCCCCTGCATTCAGACATACCAAACATGACTTCACCATATAGTAAGACCAAAACATTCAGACATACCAAACAAGACTTCACCATATAGTAAGACCAAAACTAAAACTAAAACTGACTATAAAGAGAGTGTAATTCAGAGAAGTGTGATGGAGAAGTAAATTAAAGTTATACTATAGCTAAAATAGTTAAAGCCTGAGTGTGGCAGATTAAAACTCATATGATAATTACCATTACATGACATTCAAAACAATTTAATAGTGAGATTCACTTTCTAAACTTTGACTTGGTCTACAGTCTTGGAAATTTGGAGCAAATTCTTCTAGCACTACAGAGAAACATTCTCTGAAAGTCAGAATATATGCAAGAATTTTGGGAAACAAATAAAAACAAGAATGCAAAATTAAACTACTATGTCACGAATTGCCAGATTGACCAGCCTCAACCTCCAAAACAGCTGAAATTGTCAGGAACAGAACTGGGTACTCTGGAGACCTTTACAGGAGTGCAGCAATATCCGTTTCTATTTTCAGCTTAGTGAATGACTATTCTAGTCGTAAGAAAGCTTTAAATTTCCACACATACGTGGACCTAAGTTGATGGAACACTTTGTAGTGAAGTTTATGTATCTAATATTTCCAGATACTTCTTAATTGTCAAAAAGCAATAAGTTAATAATCATGGTTTTATCATCCATGGATTCTTTTCAGAATAACTCCAAGGCTACTTTCTATATGTTTATTCTATATTTATTTTTATAGTTTTTCTATTTGGCTTTCATTGCTTGTGTAGGCAGACATAAATTAACTTGGAGTAGCACTTCAGTGACCAACATGGACAGTGAGAAAGAGATGTAGGTCACTATGTTTTCAAGACATGAAAATAATACATATTGGACAATTATTTTCTTTCTCTATATATTAGAAATAAACTGTTGGGACATATATAATTTGACAAGAAGAGAAGGAGTATTGGGAACCATCCTAACATTGCTTGTATTAGTGTTCACTGATAGTAATTTTAAAATCTCCTCATCTCTTAAAAATGTTTACCAGTTATTGAATAGTTACCATTACATTTTCCCCATGCTTGAATAAAGACTGCCAGGACACTGCTATATAGATGCAAAGGACATAAAACATAATTTTTAAATTCTTTAAGTAGCACCAGCATCTTTTTTTGCCAGACAAACTGAAATATTTCTCAGGAAAGAAAGTAATGTCCAGAAAAAAATTAATATCAGGGTCAGATAAACATGCAAAAGATTGGGTGTCAGCTGAATGAGGCAGTTTGTCCGTGATTGTGCAAGGGCTAGGAAATATTACTTTGCTCTTCCTCTGTTACCGTGGGCTGACATCTCACTATGTTGCAATCAAAGGTATTACAGAAGTGAAATGAGGATACACATGATGAGTGGTAACTTGCTAAGCCAAAATAGCCTGATGGCACACCTGAGTTTAGTACGCAGAATAAGGTACAACCTTTGTTTATTCTCAGAATCTAAAAACATTTAAGCTCCTATTTTTGAAAATTACTTAAAATATTAAAAAAATAATGTAGAGAGAGTGTTCAGATTTCTAGGCTGGCTTTGCAAACCCCTTTGTGTAGGGTTCATATCAAAAGGATGAAATGAGCATTTTGCAGGATGCCCCTTCCTGGTTTTCCTCTTTCCCAGTAAGACTACATGATCCTAATGCACCCAAGAGAGCAGTGGGTCTATTTAATTTTATTAAAAATATAAGTTTTATACCTTCCTTTGATTCTATCAAGGGTAAAATGTCAGCATCAGCATTGGCCCATAGTGAAAATAGCACCCTAACACTAGGTACTTTTCAACAGTCCTTTCTAGGGTGATTATGACAGATCCTGCATATTTCTGAACAGTGTGCAGTAGCATGGTGTGTCCTTCTCTCTCCCTCACTCTTCCCTCCCCCCCTGCCCTCTCTGCCTGCATCTCCCTTTCATTGAAATGGCACCTAGAGAACAAATTGCCTCCTTTGTCTGAAGCCTGCTTGTTCACAGTGGGGCTCTTGATCTGAACAAACCCAAAGATGTCAGGCTGTATAAACACTCAGGGAAAGATATGGTTCATAAAGGTTCCCACTCTGGAAAATTATACGCTACTTTCAAAATGCTTTGCCACATTTAAAAGTGTAATTATACCCTTCTCCTTAATGACTGACGTGGCATATGTTTACACATGTTTTAGCTGACTTATGACAGTACACAGAAGCACATTGTACATTTGGTAGCAACAGCTAAAAGATGACAGGAACAACATCTGAACCTGTCTATTAACATTGCCCAAGTATTTTTGAACACATAGTACACCTAGTGCCAGTGTTAGCCCCCTCCCCTGCCCTTCCTCTATATAATGAATGACATTGTCCTTTTTTTCTCTAGTATTCAATCTGTGTCCCCTCAGCCCTTCCAATCCAATTTAAGTTTTTTGTGGGGGTTTTTGTGTTTTGATTTTTTTAGGATTTTGGTGTGGTTTTTTTTTTTTTTTTTTTTTTTTTTTTTAATTTGTAACTTTTCTACACTATTTTCTGAATGCTTACTTGGATTGGGTGAGTGTTGGCAGCAGCAAAAATTTTCGTAATAAAAATGTTGAGCAAACATATATTAGGGCTGAGTTTCAGTCTGGAGTAAATTTTAATAGTTTGTCTTTAAAGAACTGGATGAAACAGAGCTTTAATAACAATATTATGGAGTCTTTCACCCCTTGGCTACTGGCTGAGTGTGTGACGAAGGCTGTGGTGGCTGAAAATTATTGTGCCTTAATGGCTCCTACATCGGGTTATGAAATGATGAGGTTGCCCCAGCTTGACTGCCACCAACCAGAAATTGCTGTTGCAGTCATTAATACCTTCTCAGCAGTTTCAGGAAGGAATTCAAGAGCAGGATGTAGATGGAAAGGATTAATCCTCATTGATCTTTCAAAGTGTGTAGGATGCTCCTTTGTGGACTGCTGAGGGGCTGCTGCCAGGTTTCTCAGTCCAGGGAGCAAATAAAAGCAAACTTTTGGCACTCTGAAGAGGAGCACAGGCACAATGAATGTAGAGCATTGCCTAAACCATGTCTAAGAAAGCTTTTAAAACGCAAACATAGGTGAAACAGGGCACATGTTTCATACTTTGTACAAACACACTAAAGAAATACACCTTCATACGGTCTCTCATTCTCTTGGGCTCCAGGGCTGGGAGACCTACTGAGAAAGGGAGTTTAATCTCTTGAGAGAAAAACTGTCTTGCTCCACTTAACAGCTGTTCCTCTGGCATTTCTGAAGCATGCACTAGACAAAGTAGATAAAAATACAAGTTCTTCTGAAAAGTTTTGGTCTTGCTAAAACAACAACATGGATAAAACATATTGTATACAAATATTCCTGATCATTGCTGCTGCTAACACACATTTACGAGACAGCTAATACTCCTCAGCTAATACTCTTCCAACTGAAGCATTTCTGTTTATTTTTTAGCAATTCACAGACATGGGCAACTGCTTAGAACTAAAGGAGCAAGTAATTACCTAAACTGAAGAAGTTGAAGTGCATATTTAAATAAGACAGTCTACCTGTCAGAATCAACGTGTTTTCCCATTTGTGCATTGTTGTTACATGGTCTTCCTCTTTTTATGGCTAGTTTAAAAGTTTTGGTATTTTCTATACTCAAACCAGAGACTCTGGAATTTCTTTATAATGTACACCCAACTCAAATGCAAAAACGTCAGTTTCATAATAATTCAAATCCACAGTGCCTTTTGTAAATCTCCTCAAAGACCTAATAAGATCTAATAAGAGATAACATGTCATAAATTTCTCCAGGACATAAACACTTTTCAGTAAAGTCTGAGGAGATAGCCACCTGATGAATCCCCTTTCATCAGTATATTTTTCAGGCAACATAAAACCCAGGAATCCAAAAAGTAAGTTGTTGTCTGAGGAAAAAGGGTTAGATTTAGAGTTAGTGTGGGGTTGTATAGCTCAGTAATACTTACTCAAAATAAATGATTAAAACAAAATTATATATCATTTATACTAGCTTTTGCATGAGGAATATGGTACCAGTGAAGTTGCCTCTCACAGCCTTTGAGAACAGAAAACCAGTAAGCTCGGCTGGGACTAATAGTGATTATTTGCTTGGACAAGCCAATCAATCAGTGGAATGGATTTAATTCACTTCAAAGGCAGAACTGGGAAATTTTGCATTCTCAGTGGTCAGTGGCCATGAACTGTTCCAGAACAGCTTTATGGGGTCAATCTCATTTTGTGCCATGCAAAAGTCAAATAAAATCAATGCTTCCCACTAACAATGTCCCATTGCTCAGAGCTCAGAGAGCAACATTTCCCTAAGGTATGTTAATTTGTTTACTGCTTTCACTGACTTCAGTGGACTTAAAATAATATGTAGTTTAATATCTCTATTCAACTCATAGGTAATTAAAAAAGCCCCTGAGAAAATACCTTTCCTTTTCTAAACCATATATATTTGAAGCGTTAAATTGGCAAAAAAAAAGTCATAAATAGGGCCACATTTAGTTAGAAAGAATCAGACCTTATTTTATTCCAACATTTGCCTCTGCACATTCTTTGCTAAGAAGATGGCTTCTAAGAAAGGTGGTTTATTCTAAGAATTCTTCAACTGCGGATAGGAATTTGGGTTATCTTATATGCTTGGCATTGTGTCTTTAAAGAACTTTAAAACACATTGCATTAGAAATAATAGTTCCACGGACATGTACATAAATGAGATAAGTATAATTCATACAGAGCCTGAAAAAACATAACTCATTTAACAAAATGAGTGTGGTTAGGCAGTATTTAGGATTCTCTCCTGTGCATGCTCAAAGTGCTGCATAAATTCAGCTTCTGCATGAAGTAGTGGCCTGGTCATTTTTCTAACACCTTGCACCATTCTAGCAATGCAACAGTATAAGCAGAAACTTCAGGTATTCACCATGTGATATTCACCTATTCTGTTAGTACTCAATGATCTCTGAAGGCTCCCCTTGTCTAAGAAAAAATATGTATTGTCTTGACTTATCATGGACCAAAATTGTCAAATTCCTGTCATTTAATGGTATGGTTTTGGCTTATGCCTAGATACTTACTATGTAACCAGTATATGACTTAAGCTGGAAAAATCCTGGGGAATTTAATTGTAGATGAATCTCTTTGCCTTGACATCTTAGATATTTTTGTGTGTTAAAAGAAGCACCTGGCTACAGTGCAGAGAGGAATTATATCCCATTCTAGCGTTTTCAGTATGGACCCAAAATGCAAAACCATTTCACCTCTAGTGCTAAGTCAGTGCAAACACTTTCTCTTCCTATCAACTCATTTGAAGTACTTTTGAAGGAGTAATTTTCTTCTGATAGGCTCCAGGATAATTTCAGTATGATCTGTCTTCCCCTAGCTAGTGTATTAAGCTGGAATATACACCATGCGTGTGTTCTTGCTAAAGTCGGATAAATATGAGCATGTGTTTACATCTAGTGCAGAATGACTGGTACCATGCAAGTGCAGCATTAATGACCATGTAAAATGAGCCTCATCTTACCTTATCTTAGCTTAGTTTCCATGAGATACTTGCAAATAATCTCTAGAAGGGAATATAAGCGTATAAAAATCAATAATGTACACAGCCCAACATAATTAGATTAAATCTACACTTTGATACTTCAGTTTAAAGAACAAAGTCAAGACTTTCAAATAAGATTGTCCCTGAAAATCTAATATAACATCCTGAAGAACTAACATAATGTTTTTCTCTGTGAGGTCAATGTTCAGATATTTTTTTGGAGGTCTTTTCTATCTGAAATGCTTGGAATTATTCTGTTAACAGGCAGGCATTGGAAACATCTTATCATCACACATATGTATCTCCTGTATAAGATGATTCTTCATACCCAAATTCCATTAGTTTTGAAGATTTACCTTCTTTCACATTAATTTTGAAATCCTTTCAAGCCTGAGTTTACACATCAGGCAGTTCTATCTGGAGTATCTGCTGAAGAGAGGTAGGCTTCTCTGCTGCCTACCAACCTTTTGCACAACCTCCTCCTTTTTCAATATCAAGAGTTGATACAGGGAGAAATGAGATGGAGGAACAGGTCTGACTCTATATTTCTACCTTTTCTATCAGCCCATACATTCAAGGAAAAGTCTGCTTAGGCCTTACCCAGGCTACAGCACTCCACATGCTGAAAATTTATAGCAATCTTTAATAGCTGCCTGTGAAGAGTCATCCTTCATTTGGCATCTCAAAGACCAGAAACACATAGAGCAATGTAAAAGGATGATTTATCCTTTAACACTTTAATAATTACAATAAGCACAATAACCTCTGAAAATGTCACATACACGGTATTCCTCTTTGTTTGGTGTTTGTTTTTTAATGTGATGATGAGCCTCTATTAATACCTAGGCAAACTTCAGGCATTTAAAATTTGCATGCAGGCATCTAAAAATATGTCTTACACTCTCCGTTGATGAATACTACATCAGTGTGAGCTGAAGTGACTTAGTACCTCTGAAATCCAGGTCACTCACTGGGTTACCTAAATATTGATTTAGATGCTTCACTTCAGACACTCCAGTCTGACAACTTTGTCCTTAGCTGGTACTTTCTTCTCTATAAATCCAGTGCTAAAGATGTCAGCAAGAATAATCTTTCTCTTGATTTTTTCCCCACTTAACTCTCTCTTCAACTAGTTTCACATGTTTTCCTGATGTCCTATTTCCTTCCCACTCTCACTTATCAGTTTCCACACTGAAACATATTGTTGAACATATCAAAAGAAGATTATCCCTTATTTGAAGTATTTATGGTTCCTCAAGCCAAATCTATTTTCTCTATGGCTTGTACTACTGGTTAAGCCATATAGAAAAAAATCCAATTTACTGGACATATTCCTTTCTTCATTCCTGCCTCTCTGGCTGCCTAGATTGGTTGTCAACTCTGATGGCCTCATCAGGCTTTGTGCAACTAATAATCTCTAAGCAGTTTGCACTATATTGGTGTAACCAACATCAGGTATCTTTAATTGTCCATTCTGACATATAACTTAATGCACAGGTTGTCTCTGCCCTACAATTACCTCCTGCAGAGAAATCTCTCTTAATAACATATTGTCCCAACTTTTAAGACTATGTATTTTTTAATTAGCCTTGAGAACCAAGATGATGGGAGTAAATAAGATGAGACACCATAAATTCAGGTGAAAGAAAGCCTGACCTCTCTAAACAATGTGCGATGCTTGGTACAGAGAGAACTTGTATCTTGTCCTTCTGGTCCTACCAGAGCCTGAAGACCTCTACAATCCCACTGATAATCCCTGAGTGATCCCACAACTAGGTGCTGGTCCTTTGTTGTCCACACCAGATGATATTGCATGGGGTACAGATTAAGCCTAGTTTACATGCAGTGCACTGTCTTAATTTCAGAAGCATTAGGGGAATAGATCTTGTTACTGGTTAGAAGTGTGGCAGCTGAATAGAAAAGAGGCCACCTTGGCACCAAAGAGCCATACAGTGAAGATGGAGAGATGTCAGGAAGCAGTGAATGTTGAGTGGTAAGGAAAGAGAAATGAAAAGTGGGTACTAGCTTCTAGATTGTTTCCATGTAGATCAGTTACAGGAATACCTTGACCACCTGTGCTCTGAATATGCTCATATGACAATGGGAAGACAACAAGGTGGACTCAAAATTTCATATGCTGAATCAAAACCAACATTCTAGACTTCCAACATTTAGCTTCTTTTAATACAAAAGAATAAACATTTATTAACTCAACTGAAAAAAATTAAAAAGGTAGAGGGAGGAGTTCAGCTCCTGCTATATTCTTAGCGTATTTGGATTCACCTTCTAGTTTGGCTTTGATAATGATGAAACTATGTCACTGAAATGAATGAGCAAGTAATTTAACTCTCTTGCCCTTAGGGAATAGATCTATAATGCCAAAACAAATAAAAGGCTAATGTTAGAAAAACTTCTTAGTAAATCTTACCTTCATAGTATAAACAGAACTGACGTTTGACACTATGAGAGTTAGATTATGTGGGGCTCGCACTTTTGGGACGTTATTTATCATGTATTCACAATACGTCATTCTCTCAAATGACCTAGGGCACAGCTGACAGTCTTCTGAGGCTGAACTTCCTCAGTGACACTGTCTACTCTGAAATGACTTTCTTTTCTCTTTTCTTAATAATTAGATAAGAATTATTTTTGCTATAGACACATCAGCAAGCAATGTTTATACTATAAGATAGATAGATACAAATTGAACACTTGTGTGCATTTTGTTGGTATCTACTTCAGTCTGAGAAGGAATTTTGAATAAGTAGGAATCTATAACATCTGTGTGAAAGTGTAAATTTATTTTGAATAATGTTTTCAAATATATAAAGGTTATATACATCTTAGAACATTATTTTAAAACAATTACAGTATAGATTATTAATATCACAGAAACAATTTTCAAAGAAAGAAGAATTAGAAGACACTTTCCTGCTTTGAATAATTGTGATATAAAATAGCACACATTGCAGTGTGAAATTTTCAAGTGAAAATATGTTAATATGTCTTTTAAACAGTATACTATTTTTGAAGAATGTGAGTATGACTTTTTTTTATATTCATTTATAATCTACTTAGTGCTTTTGGCTTTGCAAGTTTAAAGGACTGTGCAGACAAAGATTGTAATTAATAGTACTGTGAGATATTCTGCCTTTGTTGCGCTTCTGCACTTGATGATTAAAGTATGGGTCACCTAGTGTACAGAAAACAAAAGAAGTATTATTCTCAGTTCTGGAGCTTCATAAATACCGACTACTTTTTCAAATCTTATTAAAGTCAGAACTTGAGAAAATTCATAGCATACAAATGTTAGACAGTTGTTGAGATTCCTTATTAAATCACATTCTGTTTTTTAGTGAAACTGTAACCTCAGAACATGAAAATGTAGGGCAGTCTTCCATCAACATCTTCATCAGTTTATTGTTATAGAGAGATTTTAAAAGGCATGAAAGTGAGTATGTAACTTGCCCAGTTCCTCTTCTTAAGGGGTTAATTCTGCATCTTCATGCATATGGTGATGCATGGATAGACTATGGTAGTTCCTAATTAGACAATATATCCTGTTTGGGTCACTGGAAGCTGCATCTGTACATGTGAGAAAATGTGGAAGTCTATTTTCACATCTGCACTATGATTGCCTAAATACATTGCTTTGCCCAGTACCTCAGCTTGCAACACCACATTCCTTAACATTTTAATCTGATGTAGGCTATATGCACATGAAACAAATGAAGTACACAAATTATTCGTGTGTTGGAGGTGTAGGCATGCTGGAAAAGATGTGACTCCAATCATATGTCTGTAATACAAAGATGACTACTCTGTTTCAGAGCACTGGGACAAGCACAAAACCCCCAGCACATAGGTGAAAATAAGCCAGGCTATGATTAGCACACACACCCCCTCTCAGCCAGGTGTTAAGGTGACCTCGGCCTGAGGCAGGGAGTGTGTGCACATGGAAAAATGGGAGAGTCCTCTACTGGAGGGTTAAATCTTTTGTATAGAAACAAATAAAAGAGATAAGAGAGAGGGAAATAGGTAAAACAGTACTTCCAAGAGGGTAAGATTCATAGGGCACAGGTGAGACATCTCACATAGACAGAAGAATAAGTGCCCCAAAACCACATCTTCCAAAATTAAGCTTTTCATCATCTCAGACCAAGGTATGAGAGGCGTCAGGCACAGCCTGAGCACAGCCCGAGCACAGGACAGCTTGACTCAGCCACACACTGTGAGTAGCAGGACAGACCACTAATGCTGCAGTCAGATCTCAGGTCCATGGAGCAAAGCAAAAGAAGGCATCTTTGAGAAGAGATGCCTTCTGTGATGTGCAATGCACTAGCGTGTTCTCTGTTGTCCCGTGCCTGATGAGAATGCCTGGAAACCTGTCTCTGTCTCACACTCACTTCCTTTCCCACCTGTAACGTGTTGGGAATCCCATTATCCAGGGAGTGGCAATGATTTAGGAAGCTGGGCGTCTTTCAGGAACAATGCATTTTACATTTACAGGAACGTATTGCTTTGCAGCCTTGCCATACACACATCATTGCAGCATGGAGCATAGTAAGGTTTAAGGACTGAAGCAATGGACAAATTATCTTCAATTTGAGAATTAGAAATCAACAACCACTAAGATGTCAGTTCATAAAATAGCTATAGTTGGTCACTGTACATGACATTGGAAACAGAAATAAGTATTTCGTCTAGAATTCTTGGCCATAACATTACATTTTAAGGATACTTCAATAGATGATCTCACGTCTTTGTAGCAATGCGTGTCAGCCCATCTCTGTAGGCAGTGTAGGCTAATCTCTCTCTGTGAAACGTCTGAGTTCTGATTCTATACAGGAAAGGGAAGTAATTTCACAGTCAGTCCATTATGAATCCTCCAGTTACCCTAATCTCTGCATACTTAGTGCTTTCAAGGCTTATGAAGATCTGCTACTTGAAGTTCCTAGTGTGACTTGCTTCCTACTTGGTGTCACTCTTCATCCTCCTGTCTCCTCTGTATACATTTAACCTTAGGACATCTTCTTCTCTCAACCCTGAAGATTTTTGCTTCTGTTTTGTTACTGAAGTAAATTATTCACTCTATTGCTTGTTGTGCATTGTGCTTTTCTTTTACAATGTCCCATGCTGTAACCTGGACCCTGCTCATCACATCATGTTCCACATCTGATGTTAATGGTTTTCTAGAATGCCTGAGGCTTGAAAACCTTTATATCAAATGTATTGCCTTTCTTGTATCTACTAATAAAAACAAATATTCTCTCTCGTCTCTGGCCTCCTTTGTGCATGTGGACTTCCCCCCTTTGCTGCCCTCATGCACTAAGACAAAGGTTTCTTTGGATATTACATTAATTTTCTCCAAGTTTTTCATTAGTATTTCCTTAATCTTCATCCTGTGACCTGGTGGTGTCCCCACTCCCCAACATCTTAGTGTTGATCCCTTCAGAAACTTCACCGACAGGCAGATGTTTAAACATCGATTCTCAGCTGATCTCAGGCACCACATCAGCACCAGCTCCTGTAATTTAATCAGCTCCAGGGGGCTATGCTACTTCTGGAGCACCTGCAATTAAAATAAGGGGCTAAGGATAAAGCTTATTCATATTCAAAATCTAGCTCTTGTGAGAGGTACAGGTCAGGTCCATTCACAAACCCACTAAATTCCGTGACAGGTCTTCAGTCCCCTCTGTCATATGTAATAGCATGGCATGGAAATTGAGCATCTTCCCCCTCATGAATTCAGTAGCAGTCGTATATCTGAAATGTGACCTTCATGGGTATGGACCAGAAATAATTGATGCATTCACTGACAGAGACATATGGAAACCAACCCATTTGATGTATTTGGCACTGGTGTTTTTGTGGGTGGCCATTTACAAACACTACAGTGTTTTTATCTACAAAAAACCCTTCCAGGTTTTAGCTAAATCAGAAAAGATTGGAAAAGAGGGTTTTTTTGTTTCCACTAAACACATCTGTCTGCTCGTCTATATACACTCATGCAGAAATTTCCAGTCACTCAAGTCTCCAGGGTGTTTGAAAATGTCTGAAGTCTCTTTAAAGAGCAGATTAGCATGTATCCTAAAAGTTAGACTGTAATACTATTTAACTGCTCTATTTTTCCATTATGGACCTGTCAGCAGGAATATGTTGCCCTATAGTACATGACAAGTGAAAACGCTAGTAACATTGTTTTTCATAGACAGAAAAAATACCAAAGAAGCAATTTCTTAGCTAAAATGTCACCTGTTAGATGTATGGGGCTCACTATATTTTGTTGCCCTGGTAACGAATGGTGTAAAATGACTCCTTTGCACAGCTCCATCAGAATGATTGCATCCTGTTTTTTCCATCATTTTACAAGAGGCTGTTTTCATTCTCCCTTCCTGACCATATTAAGTGTAAAGAGATTGAATTACTGTGCTGTACCCTCTCCATCCGATGTGGATTTAAGAGTTGATATTGATGTACTGAGAACTGCGTTCTTCTTCAAGAAAAAAAAGCTACAAATTATAATGAATTTGACTTTTATGTATCGACCGCTCAAGTAGTGAAGTAGTGTTTCTGCACCCAGGGGATAGACATGGCATGATCAGCATTTTTCACTTGAACGAATCCAATTGATAAAGCAATATACTCAGTGTCACTTTGCTTGATCTCCAGGTTTAACAATAGTCATGCTAAAAGTAGATACATTACTCCATAAATTTTACTCATAAAAAATGTGCTAGCCATTGCTTTATACAGCTGCAGTCTTTCCAACTTTTCACTGAGCAGGGCAGAAAAAGACAAACAGAAATATTGTGCCAAGAGCATGCAAGTGTGGGCAAGTGACTGACAAGGATTGGAAATACTCACATATTTACAGCTAGAAAACCAAATTCAGCACTCTTAGATGGGTGGTGATTAGCTCCTCTCTTGGTAGATGTGCACCTTGTGACCAAATGCCACTGTGTTCACACCGAAGCTACACTTCTGGACAGCTGCAGAACCAAGCAAAGAGTCATTACATGACAACTTTACATTAAGGGTACACAGGAATATTTTGAGCATTTCTGAACATTACGGCAACCTTTGGCCAGGACTTGATCTTCATTCTTATATAAACAATTATTGCATGGCTTGCTAGATACAATGACACATTACCACACTTAAGGAGAATGATGTCAGTCACCCATTTTACAGTGAATTAAAAGCGCAAAGAAGATTACTACTAATGTAACTTTTTATAATTAAAGAAAAGCTATGAAATATCATAATTAAAATTTTAATGACTAAACTTTTTGTGTTAAAGATTGTCTTTCTGCAAGATAAGCAATATCTTTAACAAAAACCTGTTTAGTCCTGTGTACATAGTTGAATTTTTTACACAGAATATGTTTTCTCTATAAAGTAATATTTCATTTGGAATTATAATCCAGGGAAAAGATGAGAGGAAAGAAGGCGAATGTTTAGCGAGTCTCTAAAAGTTGTCCATGACATTAAAATAGTCCACACTGTCTCTTTTCTCTTCCTCCTCAGAAAACTCTGCATCAAAGACAGCAGAAGTTAAATGTGAAGTTAAATGTGTTACGATAGCAGGGTTAGCAGTCAGACCTGCATAGACTGTAATCTCTGAACCTGTTGCCTGGCTGTATGTGTGCTTGCTTGTTATCACATGATCCAGCAGAGGCTTGGATGCCCAGGAAAAACCAGATGAAGGACAGGTGAAGATTCCCATTTGCTTAGCAAAGATGTGCTACTACTAATAATTATAATAGTAATAATAGCTTTCTCAGAACTAACAATAACACAACATACAACTTGTGAACAGCTGATGGGGTATTTGTCTTCATGGTGCACATTGTTCTCTTCAGAAGCTGTATTTGGTAAAAAGTGTTGTCATTTATATATATATATATATATATATATTATTTTTTTTTACTCTGCTGTAATGATGGCCTAGAGGATAATCTTCTCTCTTTGGGGGAGCCAGCATAAGAGGTTTTTCATTTTGTGCTCAATCACTGAAACCATTCCTCATCCATATTTTAGGGGAAGGTGAAGGCTGCCATGCATTACTGCCCTGTAAAAATATTTCCTTTGCAGGATTACGGCAGCAGGAGGAACTAATAACCATGGAAAGCCCTTTCTGGAGCGCGTCACACCTAGTGGGCTCGGGCGGTGAGCTGAAAAATTTCAGGGTGACAGTCTGGGAGGCAGGGCACATGTCAGGGAAAGAAGCGCTGTGAGAGTTTGGAGCAGTGGAAAGACTGGAGGCACGGCAACAAATAAAAACCTGGTCTAATCTCCTTCACCTTTGAGATGTGGCTGCTTTTGCACTCCTGGCTGATAGAAGCTTCTTCCCTGCCTTCTCGGCAGTATTATGAAGGCAGTGATTTATGTTTTGGATTCATGAACTTGCTCAAATGGTATTGCTGTGCTCTTCAGAAGGTAAAAGGCTGACAGCCTCCTTTATGCAGCTGTGGGTTAAATTTCTGATTATAATTTTCCTGGACTAACTGGAGAGAATGAGGTGGGGAGAGGGACAGGGGCAGAAAGATTTTTTTTGCCGGGTAATTGGATCACCTGCCTACAATCATCTCTGACCTTTGGATAAATAGAGGACTCCACTTTGCTGTGCTCACACGGTCCTTCAGTGTTTATGAGCATAAATAAGATTCATTTTAAAAAAGGTAAATCCCTCTGTAAGGATAATTAAATGGTGACGAGGAACCCTACTATGACAAAACTCCTCAATAGAAAATGAACTTTGCTTCCTTTATGCACGTGTGTGTGTTTGTATTCATCATACAAACACACTGACAAATGAAATCTTTCTTTACCTCCATTCACTGTGATCCCTCACAGAAAGGCAGTACAATTGTCTTCCTGGAGCCTCAATATCACTCTCTTCCACCCTTTTCCCCCCTGGAAGGTCATTTTAAAATCTCGACAGTCCTAACAGATCTTTTCATAAATCATCCAACACACACACACCGAGGCACAGCACCTAATCAGGATGTTGCTAGCTAATTTAGCCCAGCTGATTTCATAAAACTGGATAGAATTTTATGATACCCTGGGACTGTAAATATGTCTGCTCTCATTCACAGCCTGGGAAGGCTGGAGGGCCATTACATCTTAATTGAGTAATTTCTTTTTAAATCTCTGCAGGCTGGGTTGCTGCTTCCGCAGTGACTGGGCCAGGTCATTGATCGCAGCCCTTGCCTGGCTCCAGAAAATTCTGGGGATATATTTTCCACCTGTTTCTGGCATTTTTGACTTTCAATGGTCCTAAAAGGCCACAACTGGCTCTTTGGCAGTCTACAGTATGGGAATGGGAGAGCAGCCTGGAATCAGGTAACACATTCATGTTTAAATAAACAGAACATGCAACTGTGTCCTCGAGGCCAAGGGATCAGGGTAGACCAAGCACTCTTGGTGGAGAAATTAATGGAGAATATTTGCCAGGGAAGATGATTGGAGTTATCTTCATGTTTTATCACTTATAGACCTTAAGAAGAGACTGAAATCAGCTTTCTTTAATGGAAGGACAATAACTATGGACTTGCATTCCTCTAAAGTAGTAATATTGCCTTTAGAAAGATATATTAAATAAAAAATTGAGGTCTGTATTTATGTACATGCATACATTCACATTTGTCTATCCATTTTCCTATACATATTTTTCTTTTAATTTATTTTTGGATGTATTTAAGAAATTTTTGCCCAGAAAAGCACAGGAAAAAATGAGATTTTATCACAGTTGCTATGTCTAAGGTCATTGTTACAGAAAATGTTTTACTGACATTTCTATGCTGAACACTGGTTCTGTAAAATTATTTTTTTTTCTCCAAGTATAGTTGGGCAATGGTAGGAAGGCTTCTGATGGACTACACAGTATGGTTTTTCTTTTAATTCATACACTTCTGGATTAAACTGTGCCAGCCTAGCAGCAGCTGCTGTCACTTGTTCCAGCAGGTTGTATTGGTCTTCTCAGTCCAGTCTCAGCTAGCAAACGAAATGCTTTCCTCCAAAGTGCAGCCATCACAGTTTGCACTTCAGACTAAGGGGCTAAAGAACAACTGATGAACATCACTCTGTGATGTGGTGCCTCAGAGGGGAAGAGGCACACCAGTGGGTCAGAAAGGGGGAAAATGCCATGAATCGATTTCATGGACAACAAGAAGTCAAGCCTCTCCATTTGATACCTGTCACTACAATTAAATTCCTTTACTTTGTTTAAATGTTGATTTGAAGAAAAAAAGGCACCAAAAAACCACCCCTATCCCAAATGTGTGATTATTAACCATTTTAGATTACATGACAAACTCTATCTTGAATGCTTCAGGCTGCACGGTGACAGTGACAAAAGATGAGCAAGTGAGTGCCTGCACTGTTTTTGTAAGGAGAAAAAAGACCAGGGAGTGGGAAATCATGGGGTATGATTCCCACAACCACTGAATCTACTCAGTAAATTATTTTTTCTTTAAAAAGAGGCAGCAATCAGTGCTGATTGAAATACCTTTGAATGCAGTTATAATGAAATTCCATTTCTCACCCATACCAGAGTTGCAGCCATTGTTGGTAATGGTCTCCTTCAGAGCAATACAGTCATTGCTGCCTTGTGAGGTACCATGGGAAGCAGAGGCAGGCGATCCCTGAATACAATTTAACAGTAAGAGTTTACTGTAGAGTTATGCCCGGGGCTTGTCTGCCTGCTTTCTGGATCTATCCTGAGGAAAAGAGAATAAGGTATGCCTATTCTGTGGGAAAGATGAAGAAGCACCTGATAAAGTGTATTTTTATTTACAAAATGGCAATTTGTGTAATTGTACTTTGCTGTCCAGATCCCTAGTATGATACTGTGTATATATAATGGTCCATTGTTTTAGATATTGATTATGCTGGATTGTAACTTGTTTTGTGGCATGTCAAATCAAACCTGGTTTTCTATGACATTATATAAGACAACCCTGTGGCTGAATCAGAAAAGCTGATGCTTTAGAGGAACAGAGTGAGAAGCAGACATGGTGCTCTAATCGCTCAAAATAATTTCTTTCCATTCAGTGCTGCTATTGACCTGCATTAAGTAACAGGGTGGTTTTTTTGTTGTTATTGGATAGGATGAAAAAAATAAGGTCCTTTCCTTATTTAGCTTCAGTTTAAAGGTTATTGCCTGACAGTAGTGTTTCTTAGTTTCCTATATGATTAGAAACACAAAAGAGCTTTGGATGACACACAGTGAAAGGGTATATCTGGCTGTCATGTTTTCAGCCCTGACAATATGAAGTGCTTCCTGCATCAGCTCTGAGGTTCACTCCTCTCTCTTATTTTTTTAAAGAGGTTTATATGAACCAGTGATCTTTTGTCTCTCTCCAAATCCAATTCCTAAAGAAAGAAAATATCCTGAAAAAGAGATCTCTTTTTGTAGTCATTTTTTCCAACCAGCAGTGCATGCATTTTGGCCTTGTAAAACATTCTTCACAATCTTCCTCTCTGCTTTAAACTGTGGCTTCCTGACAGACTCTGGGGGTACTGGAGCATCCCGCCTAGCTGCAGGCACTCGGACTCCATAGCAGGCTGCTCCGTGTCCCAATGAGCTGCAGGGAAAGGGCACATGATTGCAAAACTTGGGATATGGCAAAAATTAACACCCGTGTATCAGCCATAGAGCACCTCATTAAACAAAGAACCTTCTACCTGTCCTTGATCCCTGACTGCTTTGCCTACTACAGTGGCCTAAAAATGTCAAATACTAGTAAGGCTAGGGCAATTTTCAGTTGTTCTTAGTACGATGGAAGCAGCTGGATTCATGCCATCTGTCCATAAACAGCGGTGGGCCCACAACTCAGAGAGTCATGGCCACATATGCTGTTGGAAGGAAGAGGTGTTTATTTGAGACTACCTCATTTTAGTGAAGGCTAAAATAGGTCAGAGAAGTTGCTCCTTATACTTGTCACCTTCTCTATAGGGACTGCAAAAGAAGTCCAGAGAACTACGCCTGGTGTATACGCAGACTTGGCAAACACCTAGAGTTACTGAGATGAATCCACTGAGGTTCTCGTTGAGTGGTTTCAGCTAAAATCAACAAGAATGACATAGCAGAAACTTACCTTGACAATGCGTTGCTCTAAGAGCTGTCAGAACAAATTAGCAGTGGGAGAAAACCTTTTCATAGAGCTAGTCCCCTGTCTAAAATATTGTATGTCTTAAAAAGCCACAAAATAGAAAAATATAGGCCAAACCAAAACTCTTGTACTGGCACATGCATATTTTAAACTAGCGCTGCTAGAGGATGATTTGACTATACAAGCTTAAGTAATTCTGACAGACAAGCCAAGAAAATGAAGAGTTTCCTGACCAACTTAAGAAAATCTCTCAGCAACATCTTTATATTGTAGTGGTATTTTGTGGTATTCCATTTGAGTAGGAGGAGGGAAATCTGTTTAAATGATGTGCATTAATGAATGTGTCTGCATATTCAACAATTGTCCCCCATGCACTTCAGTAATGATACCTAAAGACAGCTCCAAGGTCCTTCGTTTTTGTTTGTGAGACAATGTTCTGCTTGACCTTGGAGAAATGTAAAAAAAGAGCTGATGGCTAGACCCTGAAACAATTTCAAACCAGAAAGAAATCACACATTTCTAGTAGTGAAGGTGATTAATTCTTTTGCCAAAACACAAGTTGTGTTTCAGTTAGATAGAAATTAATGGGCTCAGTACATAGATAGCGAGATGATGTTTTCAAGTGTCTGATATACAGGAGGTGAGATGATCTAGCTGTGTTTTCTCAGAGATGTAGAACTAGCTATTGAGGCACAACCTCTGAGAAAATTTTGTACTTCTTTCTTTGGCCTCCTTTCTCCCCTGTTGACAATGTCTTACAAAACATTGTCTCCACATTTTACAGTAATGGATTTATCATCTGATTCTGCTCCCAAGGCAGCACAACAGTTGGAAGTGGGTGACATTTATTTTCTACGTTCTTTCTTCAAGAATCATGACACATGCCAGCCCTATTGATGATCTTGCCAAATTGCCTGTTACCACTTGTTGGCTTTCATAATACTGAATCAGAGCTTCTAGAAAGAGTGCATTGTTTCTTAGCACAGATCACTTCCTGAGACACTTAGCCAACAAAGTTTAGGATCTAAGTGGATAGAAACCTAGTAGCTGCTCCCCATTACTCTGTGATGTTTCATTAATCAGGCAAGGATGACTGCAATTCTTGTGCCTTGCAGTGTTCAACTCCTGCATTGTTTTAAAATCTAAGTGGTCCAGAATTCAGGTGCCAGGGGTGAATTTCCTACAAAAGAAGGGTAAATAATGGAGCTGCATAATAGAGCACTGTGTTTGATTTCTTTGTGCTAGGTGAGGAAAATGGCAGCTAGAAAAGAAGTCTCTGTAGCTCATTTATTGATGAAAAATGTCAGAGGCACGATGGCCATCAGAATGTGGGACTATCTGCCTTCTGCTCTCAGACTCCAACTGGGGAGATCATAAGAACAGCACTGAGAGACAGAATTAACAGCACTTGAAAATAAGTAGTTCTTGAGACATCCTGTTGATGAATTTTCTGGAACATCTATTTCAAGTCTTTGAAAAAGTCACCTTCTTTGCAATTTTGAAAGAGATTTAAAGAGCTATAGTTGGCCTTAATAAAGGCTATATGATATTTTCCCACAATAACCAAGAAAGGAGAGAAAGCCTGTGAGCTGTGCTTTCTGGAGTAAAGTCTTTCATCAAGTCGGCAGAATTTGCATTTCCATTACAGATTTGCATTTAATGTCTTTTCAAAAGACAAGGGCCATCTTCACAAAGTACTCTTCTGTAATGGCTTTGTGCCTTCTTTTTCCCAGCTTTCCATCCTCAGGGAAGAGCTTCCACATCTACCTTTTCCCAGATATCTGTCTGAAAATGGTGAAGGCTGAAAAGGGGACCACTGATTCCAATTTCTCAGGGAGTTTATCCTTCCCTGCACATGGCTCCAGCCCAATGAAAACACTGCAAGAACTTGTGTGCTAGATGTCACTGAGCTGCCTATTTTGTTTGCCAGGAGCTAACTCTGTGTTTCCACAGTGTCACTCTCTGCAGATCTGAAGATGCAGTCTGGTCCTGAATCTCTAGCTAGTCAGAATACAATTCTTCAAATTAATTGATCTCATTTCCTGCCAGGCTTCTGTGCTTATTAGCCAATGTGATGCCAGCTGTAGTTCCTTAAGTACATCAGAAACAAAGGGCTATTATTTCTGGCTAAATTCCAGAAGGCTTATTACCTTCTGCTTCTTTTAAAATTCCCTCTGCAATTGTGCTGGATAAGATTATTTGTCTTTTTTTTTTTTTTTCTTCCTTGTACTGTTTTTTGTATAGCTGTGCTCTGTGTGTCATCTACCATGCCAGAAGCAGCTGCATTTCAGTAACAAAGAAAATAATCTCTCAGAATATAGTAATCTCTATATTCTGTGGGGATTTATAGTATTTTCTAAATAATTATGAGTTTTGCCATTGATGTTAGTCAAGATTGTGATTGCTTATGTATAATCAGTCTATAAGGTCTGGCACACATTTTTGACTGCTTAGATGAAAGGTGCTGCATAAATGTCATTAGATGCAAAAGCTGCTTCTGGAGGTAGATGTGCAAGACATTTAGAGGAGCAAGCCTTTTAGATGAAAGTAGCAGCCATTCGCTTAGATGACAAATTAACTTCTCCGACAAGAACTGGTGGTCAGTACAGTGTGTCCCAAGAGATGTCTCTCCCTTGCAACAGATGGATTTATTTCCCCCATTAAAAGATATTTTAAAGTAAAATATGATATAATGCCTGAATTAGATTTTACAAGAATGAGGCACACCACGAGTAATCATATTGCTTCAGGCATGATGGATGCTGCTTTGTGTGACATTATATTCTTGAGCTTCATGGACTGTGTACAGGCACACAATGTAATCTATAATTGAACTAAATTGTGTGAAAGGGTTTGTTACAAGGCTAATATGGTAATGAGTATAAAGTAGGAGTTTGCTAAAAAAACCCAACCCAGCATAGGAGTATTTTCTTGAATTTCTGGTGGCTAAAGGATAAAAAAGGGAGGGGAGGAATCCTCGTTAAATGTGTTTTTTAGCTGGGTAATGTTCTCTCACCTCTTCCTTCAGACAATATCCATGCACCCAGACTGTATTTTGCAGCTGTTGGTGCTGGAGGTTGAACCGGCCGAGTGAGTGTTCAGGCGACAGCAGAGGGCAGTGCAGAGCTAAGGCTGGCACTGCAACCTCAGCCCTGGCAGTAAATTTTCCTTGTTATTAAATAAAATCATAGGGCTAATTTAGCCTCAGAGGAAATTAAACTGCTAATTACACGTATATAAACCACTGAAAATGGGCCTGGTTGTTGCACACAGGAAAAAAAAAAAAAAACATCAAAATCACCCAACTTTATTTCTTGTATTTTAAATATGTAATTATGGTAACGGGCAGGACTTGGAGGAGATTTTGTATGGGTTTTATGCATGTGCGTGCCTCTGTGTGTGTGTTGTGCCTCTGTGCATGTGTGCATGCATGTGTTTATAAGATTGTGTGTCTGCACGAGAGTGTAATCTAACCATTTCCACAGCCCATCTCCTGCTGAGTAAACAATATTGCTTTTTTTCTCTTTCATTTATCCAAGCCAATGTCTTTATAAATGCTGGATAATATGCCCTTGGGTAACATAAGGGCAAAGCTCTAATTGAATCAGGTCAAGACTCCACACATTATCTCTGATAGCACTTTTTAAAATGTAGCTTCCTCTGTCAGATCATCTTGCCTCTGAATCACTCTATTGGAGGTAATTCTGATGTTAAGAAATTAGCATTGGGGATCTTATAAATATACAGTTGCAAGAATTATTGCTTGGTGATGTCAAGCTTGCACTGATCTGTTAATCTGGTTGTTAAAAAACATCTCAGCAAGACCAAGGGATGTCTTATGACTTCTAAATGTGTCTAAGCTATGAAGAAGGATAAACATCTAGTGATTTAGATCACTTGAAAGTCTTCAGTACCATGAAATGCCTATTCCCTCTATAAATCTGTTCTTTTAAAACAATTGAAACCTGAGTCTGAAACACAGTCCAAAGGACCAAGACAGACAATGTTTTTATTGCATGCTACAGATTTAGCAGCATGCATGGTTTAAAGGTTAGACATTAAAACATAATTGGGCACCCACCTGTGCATCAGCCTCATGAAGCTTTGTTGATTGGCACCTGCTTCCAAACAAAATGATTGGGAGTATCCTGCCCTTACAAAGGCAGAGGGCCTCTGGCACTGAAGTTCTCATTTTGCTGTATGCCCCCATTAATGCCTCTGACAGTTTCATGCCTGAAAAGATCTGCAGTTTTTATCTACAGGCAGAGCTGAAGAGGCACACTGAAAATGTTTAAAACCATGGAAATACACTGTGTTTTGGTAGACTAACCAAGGCATTCCTTGGACATTCCCCCTGTGCAGTGCAGTAATGCTAAAAACAAGAGACGAGTCCCATCAGCACCATAGCACAGTCAGAGTTATTTCTTAGGTTAAAAGATTAACATTTAACACCCTTTTGCTCTCAGGATGAGAAATTTTGTAATCTGAGAAAGTGAAAATTTGACATGTGCCCAGACTGAATTCTGGAGGTGTATCTCTCACTTATATATATTTTTCAGTTTATTCTTTTAAGTCTTTTAAGGTTTTTTTAAAAGATAATAATGATCCATTTTACTTATCCATCAAGAGGTTTGAACTGAAAGCTTTTCTCCTGAGTATATAGTTAGAGCATTAAGGGCAGTATGGGTAGACCAGCCAATCAGAGTAATGAGTCTCCACTGCTTGAGAAAGCAAGATTAATCTAAATCAAATACTTTCCACTATGGCAATTTTAACTAATTCCCTCATGAAAGTACAAGAGATATGTGAAACCCCTACAGTCAGCATAAACCTCCTGGTAGGGCTAGACAGGTAATACCTTTTAAGCTTGTTAATGTCTTATCCTGCTGGTTTCTACAACTGACTCAAAGAATAGCTGAGTACTTCTCAACCTGTCATTACAGAGGAAAGCAACTTCCAGCATGGAGATGGAAGGGGCGATGCAGTGTTTTATATATCATGGCTTGATAATATTTCTATGGCTACTGCTGTCTGGGCTGGTGTAATTAATGCCCTTATTAGTTTTCCCAATGCATTTGTAACATGCAGACAGAAATATTCAGGTAGAAAACTCTCTCAAAAGGAGAGGCTTATTTATTTATTCATCTGTCAGTCAGAGGCTTCTGTTGGAACTGCCTGGGCTACATGTTGGGGAAGTCTCTTCACAAAGGGGTCCATAGGCACATCTGGCCTATGGAGCAATAGGTGTCGCATACGAAGAAGGAGGAAGTGCTGCCTTGCAAGATGGGGTACTTGAGCTGCAGTAGGTAGAGTAGTAGGCAGAGTAGTAGGTACTCTACTTTTGCTGGAGGGGCGACTTCTATCTGGCTTTTTAAATCCTTTGCAGTAACAAAATGCATGCTTTGACATTGTTTTCACAATCATAGTATTTTATGAGCTCTGTGCACCAGAGTCTCAGTAGTTGTACAACAGCAACAGTAGAGCTATGCGGATTTATATCCTCTGAGAATCTGTTGTTTTCCTCTCTAAGGTTCCCTGATCAGTGTTAAATGAAGATTCATATAGAAAACCAGTATTATTAACACATTGAAAAGTCTTTGCAAATCTGAACATCGCAAATGAGGCAACAGGAAAGACAAAAGGTTAAGAAATATATTCAGAACCATGCAATTGAGAAAAATTAAGAGAATACCTTTGATCTTATGACTTTCCTCTTCCAGAAATAGTCATCCAGAATGCCTGCCCAGAAGAAAAGCAGCATAGGGCATCTGACAAACACAGAAGGTACCACTTTCACTTAGAAATTTTACCCATTTCCCTTCTCATTTGTGGTTGCTTACTCAGTTTGCCTCTAGTCCTACCACAACAGAACAACTCCCTGGTGACTGCAGCTCTTCTGAAGCTGCTACTGAGTCCCTCTAATAATAAAAGCTGCTGGGGTAACATATAAAGCAGCAAATGCTTGTGTGCATTTTATTTTTTATTGCTTCTAGTTTAAAAGGTGGAAAAGTGCTTACCAAGAAATGAAATATTTGCTTCTATTAGCAATGGATGATTATCCCCAGGTTCTCTAGTTATGTTTTTTTGATTACAGGGGTAACTGGAGTAGAGCATTATAGAACTGTTGTTGTTTTTCTTACTGCTTTTGTTAGAGACAATGTCTCATGCTCCAGAAGAAAGTCTGTTACAGACACTTTGATAATAATAGTACAGAACTTCTTTGCTAAAAGAAAAGGTATTATTAAGCACCTAGCAATTTAGCACAGTAAACTCTCAACTACTGGATATTTTATCAGTGTTCTTGCAGAAGAGAGGATTTAGCCATCAAATTGTGAGAGATTTTTTAGTCTCTATCAACCAGCCTGACTCTTGCAAATGTGTGAAATAAATGGCTCTTGGAGGCCATGACTAGACAATATATACAGTGGGAACAATTTTAAGACTAACCTATTGCAAGGGAGAGATATATTCCAACTCTATTAAGAATTCATACTTTATCTCCTTCCTTACTGAGTGAAACTATTTGTAAATTCACTGTGAACATATAAGTGCTGTTTAAATACCACACATACACCATCAGTTTCTCTCTTTGCCTTACAATGCTTTCAGGTGTACTCTGCTTCACATGCAGCCATGCTGTACTTTTGAAGCAAATTTAAACCAGGAGTTAAAAGCTATAAACAAGCTGGTTTACTTTGACAACAAAAAATCTGAAGTTTACAGAAAAAGAAGGGTATAAATGACTGGGTCTCGAAAATCTTCATATTTGCTTTGTGTTTATGATTTTTCTGAAGTTTTATTACATCCAAGATGACAAGAGTACTGCTAACCTGGAGTTTTATCTCTTCTTAGGCTCCCAATGTGAAATCTCCACCTTACTGTCTGTGATAGGTTAGATCATTCCTGGAATCTGTTCCGGGCTGGTGAATCCTGGGCGCACATGCAGACACTGGCCCTGGATTGTATATTCCCAAGCATACATTCTCCTGAAACCTCCTAAGGTTAGGTGATTGTTAAGATTCTTCTTCCTCTCTTCTGGACACACCTCTCTGATAAAACAGGAGAAAAACCCACATTTGCATGATGGTTGTCTTTGACTGTTTCTGTTCTTAAAATTCACCTAAAGACCAAAAATAATACTCGAATATATTGTTAACTCTATTGTCCATATAGGAACCAGAAAGATCATGTCCTCTTCTGAATCCTTACCAAGTGTACACAGACACAGCCATGTATATTCCAACAGTCATGTAGCAACCATAGCTTTTGTCCCAAGGGACAATGAAACCAGCTGCCTTGGCTGGCACCCAGTGTAGGACAAAGAGGACAGCTGTCTCCTGTGCCTGTCCCTGCACAAGCCTTGCCTGGAGGCCACAGCTTCCATATTTCCTGAATATTTGACTGCAGAATCAGTTCCTGTTCTCCAGTCACCCTTAAGGTGCTGACCCCAGAGTGTATACATGTATTCTACAGTGTGAAAATAAACTCATGCAGTCGAGCATAAAAATATTTTACTTTTATCAAGTGCAAGCAAACCACCTCAGACTCAACAAAGAATGGTTGGTTGGCATGTAAGCCACCCCATGCCAAAAAGCACTAGACCACTAGACTAGACTAGACTATTAAAACAAAGGAAGAGAGGATAAAATATTTACATTTATTCCAATGTTCATTATTTGTAACATAGTCAGGTGCAGTTCAAACTAATGAAGATGAAAAGTAAGTTTTGCAAGTCTTGTTTCCTGACAAAAAAAAGATAAAAAACACACACACACACCCCACACCCCCAAATATTGTGGGTCTTAGTTACCATTCCTGGCACTAATATTGTCATCCATTTTACATTCTTCAAGGTCCTTTCTCCACCTATTTTGATCTACTTCTTGTCGAGTGTCTCATGTTGCTCATTGCTGAAGTGGAGGGATTTTATCATCGCTAAATTCTCTCCAGACTTAGATGCTATAGATTAGCTTGGTTGTGTACATTCTGTGACTGAGAGCACTGCAGATACCATTTTTTTTGAAATTTCTTAAGGGGCACATGTAGCATAAACCTGTGAGTGTACATGCCATGGCAAGTATTTTGATAGGTAATGTAGGGTATAAAGTTTGGGGGATCCTGGGGTAATTGCAGTGCTCTTAGCATGCTGTAGATGGACATCTAAGGTTAATGAAGTCAAGACTATCAAGGGTGGTCATTGTTACTGGGAAGCTGAAAATACAGCATAAGCACAGGAGCAGTAGGGATGAGCAGCAAGAAGTTCAATATGGACATAAATTCACTTCTAGTTTATTATAAATAAAAAAAATGAAGTGGAAAAGTACACTTCGGTATAAGTTTGCCTTCTGAAACCATGGCAGTAAAGTTGTTATTTCTGTCATACACTTCAGATTAAACTTTCTGAATTACAAACTGATGAAAAACAGTATGAAGACAAATTACTGACTACAATGACTGCACTATACCTGAGCAGACAGAGAGAAATAAAATATATACATTAAAAAAAGCAGTGCACGATTTTTTTTTTTTTTTCAAAAAAAGCAAAATAAACATATATTCCTCAGGAACTTACCTAACTGAGATGAGAACTCATTGATTTAGCAGAGGAGAAGAGAAAAGCAGATGTTTCTTTGTAGTTTTTAGTAGGAAGCTCAGAATCTTTAGAGTGATCCAGAGTTGTGGGGGTTGTTAATAGGTAGAAGAAGTATATTGTATTCTTAACAGAAGAGAAAAAAGACCTAGGATGTAGACAAATGGTGCTACCTGATGAAGGCTGGATAAATGTGAGATCAAGAAGATGAGCTTTCTTTCTGTATATTAGGAAAACAATTCTCCATCTTTTTAGAATGTAAGATGTTCACAGAATATAAGTTTTTATTATTTTCATTTTTTTCAGCAAAATGGCTTCTTTATCATGAAAAGGCATGTATTAATTCTTACTGATCACAGGAGAAAATGTGTGAGTTACAGTTTATGTTCTTTTACCATAACCTAAAAACCCCTCTGTTTTTAAGGAATATTTTCCTTTTGTTTTCTGTGACAGAACCTCTCTCTTCAACTATGGCTTTTCCCTCTTCCCCATTTCTTATCTGTCTGCATTGCTACCTACCCAAAAAAAATGGCATTTTGTCTTTATTTTTTTAAGTTACAGAAAATTTGTAGCTAATTTTTTATTGCCAGAACTGCGTTCTAGAGAAATGAATCACTTTTTTCCTAAGGTTGCATGAGATGCCTTTGCCAAAACCGGAAACAAAAATGACAGCTCTTGAGCCTCAGTTCAGCATCTCAACCACAATGCAATCGTTTCTGCCTCATATAGCATCTGTTAAAGAGCTGTAATTAATTGCTGCAGTAGTTCCTCGTTTACCAAAAACAATAAATAAATAAACAAAATGCATATTTCCTGAATAACTGAAATCCCAACTTTCAGTCTCAGTGGGTAAATATGACGCACATCACCTTACTCTGTGTAGTTTTATCAGGCATGATTGATTTGATAATAGGTGGGTTTCATTTTAATATCTGTGACAATGGAGGGAGAGGGGAATAAGAGAGTGGTACAGTATATCAGGTATTTAACAAAGACAGCCCGAAAATCAATAATAATCCTTCACTGGTGGCTGAAATTTTCAGACAACTTAAGCAGACGAATGGCCCATAATGTCAGTCAGTAGTATTAGTCTATTCATAGGCTCACTCTTCCAGTAAATGAGAACTGTTGTTGATTAAAAATCCATTCTAGGGATGCTCACCAACATATCAAGTAGATTTCATCTTCCCAGTGGATTGAAAGTATTTATCTTTTGCTTTTTTTCAGACTTTATTCTGCGCTATCTGTCTAATCTCCAGGGGTTACCTAGCATGAAATTCTGCATGCCATGTCCCACTGCCCCCATGTGGCCATCGGTCTCCACAGGATTACTGCCCCCATGCCAAGTCTTCCTCCTATCACAAGCAAGGCAGCATTTTGAAACACTGTTTAAGGTATGTAAGTGGCCCACATGACAGTATCTCATGTTCCTGAATGAATTTCTTATCTGTGAGACCCAATGAGGTAAAACCCAAACATTTTCCTCCTTTTTGTGTGACAAATTGATGCACACAAGTTGCAGTGGAACTTGTTCAAACCATCCCATAGAACCTAAAATGGGGCTTGGATTAAAACTGTAATCCTGTGTCTTAAACCAGTGCCATTATCATTGCACAGGCTGTGAAACCTAACCATCTGCTAAAATCCCATCACCAGAATATCCCATACCCTTTATCAGAAAAGAAAGGAAGGGAAAAAAAAAAAAGAAAAATATGTAGATGGCTAGCAAGAACAAAGAACAAAACTTTCAGAGCAATTGGAGCAAGATATTATGCTGGTGTAAAAATGCGCAATGAGAAAAGAAAATTAAAAGTGAAATATGTACTTTGCTTAACTACCACAGTAGATTTTTAACCCGTAAATAAAATGGCATATGGCAGTGGGGAAATTAATCCACATAGATTGTGGGAAATGTTATTTTTCCATGGGAAGTTTCAAAACCAATTGAACTTTTTAAAAAAAAATTATTTCCAATGTGTACTAAAGAAAAAAAATAAAAAAGGAACTCAATCTTATTTCCAATGAATTGCATGGGCCTTTTTACTAGGAGAGATATCCATCTTAAATTTAAATTGAAAATATCAACCAGGTAATCCTCTTCTAGTGATAATTCAAGGTGCTTGACTTTGTTAACCATAGTTTTTAGTTTTTTGTTCTTTTGTTTTTAAATTGCAATGTGATCATATAAGGTACAGAAGGAATTGGCAAATTTTGATGAGCTTTACCAATTTTGAACAAGTTCCTCATCCAGGTTCATGATATCCTGGATTTATTAGAGCCATGAGCATTTTACAAGATGAAATCCGCTCCTGAAGAGATCATTAAGTCCTTGGTCTCTCAAAGGCATATAAACCATGTATATTTTCATTAGCTGCATACAGTCCTTTTGATTTCATTTAGATTGCTTGCATAAATGAAGTTATACAGAGCTGTGAATTTTTGAAGATCAGGACCACTGGGGAAAAGACACAGTGGATAGAATGCAATGGGAGACTTAAAATGAGGTGAAGGTGAGGATGGCATGTAATAGCAATAGGTGTCTCCAGTTATGGACTAGAAGGTAGCAAGTTTTATTTTTCTTCCAATAAATAAGTAATCATCGATTATTTTGTTTCTGGAAGTATTACTATTATTATTCAGGAACTCACTGAAGAGAGTATCCTCCAGAGTAGGTTCTTGAGAGCTGCTGTATGAGTGAAGTATAAAACTCCACAAAGATAGATAAAGAGAAAGAAGTACGAAGTACTATGATGATGTCTGTAAATTGCAGTGAAAGCAGGGATTGGTTAATGTAATTTGGATTGTTTAATATTTAATTAACTAACAGTTGATTGAAAAATTCTGCCTGAGGTAAATTAGTACTGGGTATTCAACATCTCCAGTATCCTGACTGCTTTTAGAATGTCCCTATGTGACTGAAATCAGGAAAAAAAGCAATGCTTTTGGGTTTTTTCCTTCACGACAATGCTAGTTATTGATCACAATTCATTATGAATTTTTTCTATTGTTCACATTTGCTTGTCTACATCCAATGTCAATTTCCCAGTTTCTCTTGTGATTTATCAATAGCAGCTGCCAGCCAGGAGGTTATTATAGTTCAAGTGGAATTAATGTGGCAAAGGAAGCCTATGGGCTCAATGAACAGAAAGATAGGATTGACTTATTACCCAGGAGATGGTGGTCTCACCCCCATGCAATGAATTCAGAATCAAGTTGCTCTGACAGCAAAAGACCAGATTAGTGCTACCTCTATTTTTTCTATCAACGCTAAACCTTTCACAAACAGTACATCCAGTATTACTGACTCAGGGGGAAAACAAAAAAGAGGCTTCAGCTGTTCATTGACCTGACCTCACCGTGTATAGAACAGGGTAAGAAAAAGACACTTATAACAGCAGTATATTAAAAATGAAGTGTGCTGAAACTGGTCAGGTGTTTAGTAAACCATCAGTTTATCATTTTTAGCTATATTTGTAGGCTGGAGCAAAATACAGATTGGTCACTACAAGAATTTTTAAATAAACAGAGTAGGTCAAGCTCTAGGAAATGGTGTTTGAACTGCAAAAGGAATCAGTGTGTTTCCACTTAGTTTAATGTAGTTAGTACAAATTTCCAATTTTGAAGGGTGATAAAGAAACAGGGGTATTTTCTAGTACATATCCACAGGTTTTAGCCTTTGTAAATGGAAGGGGTTCCATGGCTGTTAATAAATTTAAACAGGGCAGCTGCTCACAAGGGCCAAGTTTTGCATTCTCATCTCTTTGTTAGGTGGGGTGAGACGGGTACTGGTAATTTCTACACTGGAGTACCTGGGTGCCTTCCTTTTCTGGTTTTCAGGGAGGAGAGTCTTTTAGTGAGCTCATTGGCTACATCTTGCATCTGTGCCTCTGACTGAACCAGCTCCATCATGCTCAGGGAAATTGAGAGGTGGGAGGTCATTACTGATACCTTGGCTAAGGTAAGTTAGATTCCTACCGAGATTCTTCAATGAGCTCAAAACCAGTACTTGGCAAAGGCAGCACCTATTGTGACTGTTTAGGATGTGTGTTTTCTGGCTGGCTGGCAAAATGGACAGAGAAAACTTTCACCTGTGCTTCCTTCACCCTTTCCCTTTGGAGATGATAGGATCTTTCTCCCAGATGCCAATTTTCATGACAGCTGTAGGAACTTAAATGCCTTGAGACTCAATCCTGTTGACCTCTCCTAAAAGTCATTAGGAGAAGGTAAGGAGGATAGAGACTACAATTTAAAAATGTGGAATCCTGTTGTAAGTACACATGAATTTTCAGGATAAAATAAGAAGTAAAGCAAAGACATATATTGATAGATTGACAATAATTACTATGGTGGGTCTTTTTCTTTGGTAAATGAGGAATTGATGAGGCAGTGTGAGGAATTATGTTGCAACCAATCCTCCTCTTGTTTTGATCCTAAGAAACAGATTATACTTCATTATGCAATTTCCAAACTACTACGAGAACAACAAATTATTCTTAGTTGAAAATCTTGTATCATTGGCAGAATCAAATCTGGGGAATTAAACAGATGAGCTTAATCATGATGGGTGTCCATCTATCCTCTTTTCTGGCTCCTGGGTAATTGGAATAACAAAGAATTCAAACTCTTTTCTGCTTTCTCAAAGAGAGAGAGAACAGATTTTTCAGCAGGAAGGGCTTCTCACGGACAGATCCAAACAGTCTTAAGTGTTGAATCCATATATTTATCCCAAGTTTTTGCATGACAATGATTAGGTTGGAAAATTTTAATTTTACCATTTCATTAATATGAAATGTATGCCTACATTAATGGTATATGGTATATGTCATATTACTAGAGCTGGAAGCGATAAAATAATACAACAATTTCTTTTAATTAAAAAAAAAAAGGAAAAGAAAGAATAGAAGGAATAAGAACAGCCTACCCTGGACCTTGAAACACTGGGAATCTTGCAGAAAACCTGTTGTTACTCACTTATACGTGCAGAGAACATGTGAGTCACTCAGCTCAACTAAGGTATGTGGCTGCAAGAGGTTGGTATGACTGTGGAGAAGTCTCAAAAAGCAAGTTGTAGAGACACTTACTGAAAACATACAAAAAAGAATGCAGACTTATCATGATGGCAGAACATGTCACAAGGCATACCACAATGGGAGATAATGTAAGTGCTTAATTGCAAAATCTTTGCAAAGAGTGTTTTAACATAGTAAAATGTGGATTATTGGATTAAGACTAGCAAAATTGTAGTACAATTTGAAAAAAATAATGAGGTGTATCGGCATAGCAGCTTCTCTAATGTAGTTGCAGTGACAATAAGTTAATTGTTATAGGAAAATAGGATAACAGACTTTTGGAATTGCACATCTCAAAAGCAGCAGGACACCATCTTTTCCCTCAAGATGGGCTGTAAAAATTAGTCAAAGATTGTTGAAAATTTTTATCTGACTGTTTTCACAGGGATTAATTCATCACAACTGCATTTCTCACACCTTACTTTCCCCAGCTGGCATGCTGTGGTTTCTGTTTACTAGATTCAGAAATGTCTTGTCTGATAATCCTCCAGTCCTCATGTATAATCCTCTGCTCATCTCAAAATGTTTCTTGATGGTACTGGATGTTATCACATCCTAATGACTATATGGGTATGCAGGTATCTCTGGGGGTGTTCATCCTTTTGTGATCAACAGTTAATTGATTCAATGGTTAATAGAGGTCAGGTTTTGTGGAATTTTTGTCTGGATGGGTTTTTTCTTTTTTAATATCATTCTTTTAATTTCTTCCAAATATTAGTATGTATTAATAATTTTATCATATTCATATATATTTTTAGGTTGACTTGGTTGACTTTACTTAGGGTCTTAATGGTTTCGATATCTAATTTATTTCCATTTTGGAAGGTGCATAAAAGTTTTCACCTTTTTGGACATTCCTGGTTTGCTAAGGAATGTGTTTTCTCTATTAGAATTTAATGGAAGATCTTTACTAAGTTTCTAATGTTTTGAAAAACAGTTATTTCTTGTTATTACAGTCATCTTGAAGCAACTGATTGGTTATGCTATGTTAACCATACACCTTCTATTATCATGGTCTTCAGCTCTTGCTGGGGCAAACTTCTCCTGCAGCCATTTTCAGAGTGTTATTTGTTACAGAAAGATCTATTCAGCTCTAATTCAGCTCTAGTAATCCCACTGCTGCAGGCACTTATGCATTAACTGATGAGAAAAATAATGAGGCATATCCTGAAGTGCCGTAAGTTTTACCTGGGAAAAAAAAATGGAGATATTATTTACTTTTGGGTTTTGACTCTTTAGGGAAGGGTATCTCATACATCTGAAAATAACCATGTGCTGTGAGAGTTACTATCTCCCTTTTCTTTTTTCTTTTTAATTTTTTTTTTTTAATAGAGTACAAAATGCTATTGGAGCCTCTCATAAATTCACAATTCCAGACTTGAAATCTTAAGAAATTCACTGAATATTACAATACAAATACTAACGACACAAATATTGTAAACATTGTTGAAACATAAATGAGTAAGTTTTCTATGCTCTGTCATCATTTCTGCATTCATTCATTTCTGCACAGCTGCCGATATAATAGGCAGACAAAATGCTTTTCTTATTCACACAGACCAGTCCAAACTGATGTCTGAAGAATTGGCAGAGTTTTTACCAGCTTTATCAAGTATTTGCAAATAAATACTTCTGGCCATCATTGGCATTGATTTAATTTTCTCAGTATTTATAAAAAAAAACTTATGGTAAAGCAAAACTAAGTTCTCCTCTTATCACCTGTGATGTGAATTTTCAGAGAGACACAAGAGAATAAATCGTATCAGAATAGATTGATTTTCTTTGGAAATATCCCTACAGAACTTCAGGATGGGCCATAACACGACTTGAATTCAAGTCATTGACATCAGTGCAAAAAGGATCTTGTTCAAGAGGTTTTAAATATAACAATCATATTGTCAACCTTTATAATGTAAATTTCATGACAATTTGAGCTTTGCAGCAAATGCTGTCTTGTCAAATTCATTTCTTGAAATATATATTAAGGAAACACGTTTTTGTGTAGAAGGAGCATTCAAGGAATTAATGAAACTCTCCTTTCTCTGTTGCTTTTGATTTAAGACACTACCCTTTGCTGCTGCTGGAAATGGTAACTGAAGAGCATACTGCTGGTAATGGGCTAAGCAACACAAACTGGTATTATCCTGAAAAAGTTTGAACAGTATGTCATTTAACTTGGAAAGGCAAAGCATTGACCTCACAACCTCATTGAACTGCAGCGGGACAGGTTCTCAAATTCCTTTTGCCAAATAGGAAACACTAATCTTTCTCTGGGTCTTGAGGCAGCTGCCAAAAATGAAGTCTGTGACTGTCATGGGCTCAGGAACTCCTCAGATGCTCCATTCTCTCCCTGGTGGTTTTATTTCTGAGGCTGGAGGTGAACCCTTTTTTTTTCCTAGCCAACTTGTAAGATACTGACTGATAGTAATTTTGTGGGTTAAACTTTCTAGTTTGGTATGCTTCTTTTATTATTATTTTTTTTTGTTATTACACTTTTTTAATGGATTTTAGCCACTCAGCTACTAAACTGTGATATGTTGAGGTGTTGCTATTTCACAAGTGGGTTGGGTTTCTGTGACTTTCTTCTTTATCTATGTGTTTTTCTCAGCCCATCTATCTGGCTCTGCATGTGCTGAAAAGATATTAGCTATTAGCATGAAGCAAATTATCTTTTTCCTGTTACATGTAAAAGGAAGACAGTAACCTGTTCTTTGATTTTTCCTACAATCTCCTTTGGTCTCCTGAACATGTTGTACATCTGCTTGGCTTTAGAGGTGGACATCCTTAGGAGCTCAACCAGAGCAAGAATTAGTTCTGGACGCGACAGCATGCAGGCCCTGAATGATGTTAATCCTTAAAACATTCTTTCTTACATTCCTGGAGAAGTGAAGTGTCTAATGTATTGATATAAAATAAATAAATCAAGTATGAGAATAGACATTTAAATGTACTGAACGGTTGGTAAATGTTAATGTGATACCTAGCACATAATTCTTACTTAGCTGATTCCTTTTAGCCCCTGCAGGAGCCTGTTGATTTTTAAACAAACTGCACTGTTATAAGTACTCTGAAAGAAATCTGTTGCTACAAACTTTATCTCTCTTGTAACATCGTAAAGCCAAGCCAAATTTTAATGTTGGAATGACTGAAAACTGAGCCTAGATGTTTGAGACATGGAATGCATTATATGAATTTAGAACAGGACACAAGAAGTCATCATCTTCTGGTGATGATGAAAAAGTAAAGTAGTGGTGAGACATCATAAACTGGCAATTCACTCCAGTTAATACATGAGGTAGTATCAAAGTACCTGCTACTCACAGGCTCATTCTCTGTTCACAAGTGTGGTGCCTAGTTAGATTGGTAGAAATGGAATTGAATAATAAAGTGTGAAATCATACATGAACTCTGACATTTATATGGATCTTAAATTTCTCAGGCTGGGAAGCAACATGTCACAAGAAAATGAGGCATTATAATTATGGAAGAATGGAATTTACTAAGATATGAAAAAAATATGTAGCAGTATTTAAACCAGTTATCTTTATGAAATCTGACATTAATATCCAAATCCTGTGTGCCTTTGTAAGTACTGCTGAGCACCCTCAGTTTGTCCTGGCTGCTTAATTGGATTAATTTCTCTTCCAGTATTAGTTCCACAGTTATTAATATCCAATATTTTAACATGAAAATCTCACTGCCAATGGCAGCAAAATAACAGCTATGGCATTTTCGAGTATACATTTTGCAACTTTGTTAGTAAATATAAGAGAGGAATGAAAGAGTGAACAAAGCCTTCAGAAATCACTAATGAGAAGTCTGGCATGCAGTATTTGCAGATTTGAGTACAGACATTGAATTTCTTGCCATAATGGGGAAGGCAAAGCAATTAACAAGTCAATGGCTTTTGCTATGGTTTCACCTGCTTCAGCATACACTGCCAAAATTTTAGATAATTTAACGTACTGTTCACAACATAGATGAATGGTATTTTAGTTAATGCAAGGAATAAGATATTAGAAAAGTTTTAATGGATGTTTGCCATGTGTCATTATGTTCATTACAAATTGAGGATAAGTAAGACCAACTTCAATGAGCAAAGCAGGAAATGTGTGAAATCTTCACAAACTGCTGCAAAAAGCCACCTGTGTTAAATGGAGGTGTTCTTCCTATGTTCATTTAACAGATTTGAAGAAATTATGCTGCATCTAATGGTTTAATGTCTTGTCTGGAAATTAATCACAATTAAGTCATTAAGGGTTGAGTTTACAATATAATGATATGGTGTAGGCATACCTGTGCTAGTTTCAAAATACTTATGCACACTTCTCTTTAAGAGCAAAATATCATAATTCACAGGTTGGAGAGTTATGATTCTTCTGCTTAAATGAAGAATCTTTTTTGTCTCTTTTCCCAACATGCCATAATGTCCACATCTATATGTGTGTGAAGGGCATCATAATATTTGTGGCAGCCTTGCCAATAGTAGAGATACTTGAATCTCTTCAAGAAGAAGAGTTGCTTGAGATATAAGTTCATCTGCCGGGAATTATCCTGGTCCTAAATCTACGTAAATTCTGTATAGGTGCATAATATCACCTCTTTCACTTATGGTATTATTTAAGAGGACAGTAGCCACAGTAGTATTTCAGGAGTCACTATTTTAGAAGCAAAATACTCAAAAAGCCACCTATTGAATGTGGATTTTCTGGGTCCATTAATTTTGAAGAATGTGCCGTTTGAAAATTCTGACCAAGCTTTGATACAGAGAAAGTGTCCCAAAGTGCATGGCAAAGCAGTTCCAAGTATAGGCAGAAAGACATTTGGAAATTTCTCTGCAGAAAACTTAAGTACCTGTAGACCTAACATATTAAGGCAGGAGATAAGTTTTAAGGCACAGATTCTTGGATACGTAAATTTTATCTAAATTCCATTTTACACATTAAAGCCATCTTTGGATTATAACTCTCAGCTCTCTCTTCACTAAAGCCTTTTATATCTCAAATGGGGACAAGTGTACTTTTTTCCTCATAGGGATGAGAGCATATCTGCATGAAATAATGGTTCTTAATTACCGCATTGTGGGGTCACGTATCTGCCTAAATACACTTGCACTTTCACCTCCTGTTGACAATACATACAAAGCTGCATGTGTTTAAAAAATCTCAGAAAAAAAGATAGCATTAAAGATTTAATGGACAAAGAATTTTTTTGTGTGTGAATTTTATTAATGTTTTGTTTTAATTGATTTAGTAGTAGTGAAAAGAGCCTTGTTTATAGTTCTTAAGATAATATCCTCTTGTTTATCTGCCAGTAGCTAGACAGCTGCGTATTTACCCCCAAAAGTAATAACCTGAAAATATTTTCAGTTTTTGTTCTGTTTTGTGATGCTACTCAGTGGCTGTCCTGGTAGCCTTCTGCTCTCCAGTCCTATATGCTCAAACACAGTGTTGTAGGAAGACACGTACATGTGGGAGGACAGAGGATAATCACTCCTCTGACAGGAGCAAGAACAGCATTTGATAAGGTCACCAGGAAATTGGCACTCCAGAGCTGGGGATGTCCCTATCATCCATAAGAGCTCCAGGGAAAGGTAAGCACACAGTCAGACCCTTGTCAGCTATCCTAAATAGGGCAATGCAAGAAGGTGTCATCGTGGTGCAGAAGTTCAGTGGCTTATGGTAAAGGGCCTTGAACAGGCTCTGAACATGCCTGCTTCCTGTCCTTCAAGGGTCAGCCTTGACTGTGGAGGACTGAATAGTTCTTCATCCCAAAGCAACGTGATGGCAAGATTGGGTTGTGTCCTATAGCATACGGAGCTAATGGGAAGAGGGGAGCAAAGGCCATCCCTTCTTTCAGCATCTCAGGGGACAAGGAAGGCAGACACCAATTCTGCTGTTTCTGTGGTGGTTCTTCTTACCACATCACACATGCACAGCACAGAAGATCCCCATAGCTGAAGCCTGACCAACTTTGCCCTTGACAGCAGGAGAAAATTTCCTTGAACAACAATTTTAAGACAAAAGTTGACAGGAGGTGAGTTTGTATATTTTTATACAGATTACTGGTGAGTTCACAAGATGCCCACAGGGAAGGTGAATAAGCAATAGGAAGCAGGCATGGGCAAAGCTTGGGTTTTAGCAAATGATGGGATAGCCACAGCCCCATAGCAGGCTCTTCCTTGTAGGAAACAAAGATGCAAAGTTTTGCCTTCAGTCATTCTAATTCAAACACTGGGGATATCACTTAGCTAGCATGTGATTTTCTAAATTGTAACAGCCACACCCTATTATCTGGTAATAGTTCTGCCCAGAAAATCCATGGCATTGTGTCTGAGGCGTCATCCCAGTGATTTTAGTTAATTTTAGCATCTGTAGATGAAAGCTGAAACTTTAAAGTACAAAAAGAGAGCTGACTACATAAATAAGCTTTATAGATGCATGAACTGAAGTGAGACTGAAATTCTAATTCTTTATATATTGCATCCAATAATTGCAGTTTTACACTATTTCTATCAAAAACAGTTTTTCTATTTTACAGTTTCATTGTAAAATATAAAATTTCATTTTCTCAGGCTTTAGATCCTTTTATAAAGGAGTAGAAGTATACCTCATGAAATCTCCATACACATTACACTCTCTCCATAAAACCTCCATATGACAAAGACAATAAATAATACGCACCCAGAAATAGCTCTGCACCATCCATTTTCCCAGTGCTTTCTCCAGTAGCTGTCGAGTAGCTCTTTTGAATATCAAAGCAACTACCAATGTGCCCAGCCTAAGATTTTGGAGTCTCGCTATCTGGTATCCAGGTTTTAAAATCTTGCTCACACTTTTTAGACATTTCAAACTGATATACAATGTAAGATTACTCATATTTAGCCATTTTTAAGACTTCATTGCAAAACTCAGAAGAGCATCCTTCCTGATTTTAGGAAGCAAAAGATTTTTGTTGAGAAAGAGAAGTCTAAAAGCCATTGCATGGGTGAAAGAATACAAATTAAAAGGCATCAGTCAAAGTTACAGCTACATGCAGGATAGCCTTAGCTGAAATCAAAAAATATTGCTTTAAATAATTTTAAAATATCAAATCCAGTTTCTTCAATATGCATTTCAGGGATAAATGGTCTGCTGACATCAAGTCGTAACTTTGTGCATGCATTGATCAAGCTAAGTTGATGCTGCCTCTGAAATCCCATCTTTCCTCCTCACCTCAGCTACTTACTTTTGCCCTGAACATGAGCAGAAAGCTAACCTAGTAAAGACAAATCATTATTTTTCAACCAGTGATCTGGCTCACTACCCAGTGAGACAAGGATGAGCAGCCAAGAAAAGAGAGTATTTTGGAATACTTCTTTCAGCAGTAGTGATGACTTGTGTTATTTGCCTTAACAAATTTTTGGATAGCTGCAGCTCACTGTGAACTGATGCAGAGCTAGAGAGTTTCATTAGGGATTTGGCTGCTTCTTCTCCGCTCCAGTGAAGGAACACTGAAACCAAATGCTCATCTACTTCTCTCAGTTATATCAACTGGTCTCATGTCCAATGTTTCATAATTTTTGTTTGTTATACCAAGAGAATGTATAGTTTCAAACTCTAGCCAAATGACAGGTTTCAAATTTCAGGCACCAAATCTGAATTTGCTCCACATTAAAAAAGAGCAAAAAGAGGGCAGTCATAGATTTAAATGAGAATGTGAGCTATTGTTTTTCAACTAAAAAATAGCTGCAGAGCGCTTTAAAAAGCATATACTTTTAGGCACAGAGAAAAACTGTAAAAAATTGCAGGCCTCAAAAACGAATGCTCTGGGAAGTCATGAATATGTGAAGACAAGTAAGTATAATACAAATTCTTTTGTATAACGTTAAATGTAGCAGGTGCCACTCATAAGCTTTCTATAGTAATATAAAAAATGCTGGTACATGAAGAAGAAAGGAATATCATCAGGTTTTTGGGGAAGATTAATGGCAATAACATTTGCGAAGGAAAATTCGGTATTGCACAGATTTATAGTGCTCTTGAATAGTCATTCAAGTCTACCTTAGCAGCAGCTGTCTGTTCTCTGCTTTAACATCTGCTTTTCATACACTTGATAGTTGTGTGTAATGTTTATTTTTATTGCCCTTCCTTCCTCACCCTTCACCCCTATTCTTTTGTATTTGGTAGCATTCAAACCTTTTTTTTTTTTTTTTGATATTACAACATGTAATTTCATAAGTTAAAAAAAAAAGATAAAAACAGCAGATTTTTTTTCTGCCTAAGAAATTTGGGGAAGCATAAAGTGTTCTTTTCTGTAATCTATCTTTATATGAGCAGCAGCAGTTGACCTGCTGCTGGTTGAGCTGAAGAATTGCTGAAGGAGAATTACTTTCCCTACAGAGGTAGTCTTGGGCCACATCAGAGGTGGGACTAAATCTCTGCCAGGGTGGGCCAAGAGCACAGTCATTCCTGATCTATAAGTGTTGTGCAGTTGTCAGAAAGGCATGATCACAAACCAAGGAAAGGACTTTGTGCAGGAGGTCAGACACGTGGTTCTTTGGGGAGGAAAAAGTTGCTTGCTGTGGAAAGAAAAGAGGTTAGCTATGTAAAGTCTACAGCTGAAAGTAGCTGAGGACTGTTTCCTGCCAGGTGGCTGGTTCCTTCTCTGAATGTGTCTGTCCCTGAAATGCAAGCTGGTCAGGAGACTAAGGTAGAGAACCGGCTATGCTGGAACAGTAGAGTGGTTCAATATGCTTTCTTGAAAAGGGAACTTTTTCATAGCAAGCCAAATTCCTTGTGTGTTGTGCTTAAATTTTCCTCTGGACTAGCTGAAGCTGAACTCCTCTTTGGTTTCAGGACTTCTGTCCTATGGCATCTACTCCAGCTGCAGCTAAGTCCATGAGTGGATTTGTTGGAGTACAGTAATTCACCAGTCCTGAACTAGGTATTTGTAATAATGCAGGGAGAAAGTTACCATTTTCTTTTAGTACTTTAAATCAATAAGGCAACGTTATTTCACAAAGTTAGGTGGGAGCTGTCTATTTTTAGCTTACATAAAATGTATTGGAGTATGTAAGTTTATAGGTTTACTATGTATAGATACAATAACTTTTTTAATGGTTGCATCAAGTAAATAACATCATCATGATTAAAAATCTTTACTTTGAATGTGTTCTATAGCATTTCTTTCTCTGCAGGAAGAGCAAGAATGAAGCCCTCTTTGGTTTCTGATTCTGGCCCACATTCTGTAGCTGAGTGTAGATGGCTATCATTGCACTCCAGTGGTCTGTTTCAAGCTGATTTAGACAATACAAGCAGAGTTTCTGCTCTCCAAGAGTTAACAATGGCTCAGGCTTCACCTGTAATAGTATCCAGTTAGGTACTGCAAAAGTATCAACGTCATTTGGTACCTACTGGTGAAACAGAAATCAACAGGCTTGTCAAAGTTTATGCATGGTCACTGTACTCCAAGCATGGATGTTATTTTGGGAATTCTCTAACAGAAAGGCAAGGTTGATGTGGATTTCTGTTAATCTTTTCCTTCTTTGTCTACTGGGAAAAGTTTTCCAGTGGAGGTATTTCCTTATAATAAGAAGAGCCCTGAACATATGGAACATATGCCAAATCAACAGGATACTATTTAGGATTCTATTTCTAATTAAATTTTAGCAGTTTTGAGCCTAAATCTCATTATTAGTTAACAGGATTTGCCAATTAAACGTATGTACCTTGGAAATATTTCCTCCATTTTAAAGTAGAGTCTTTGTGCATTGCTAATTTATTCTTGTATCTTGATTTTTTTTTTAGGAAGTGGAGCTAATCAACCATATTTTTAGCATCATTGTAAATTTGTGCATTACATTTTTCCCATTAATAGTTGTTTTAACAGGTTGGACTATTATATCATTAACCTGAGTTTTCATTCAGTTTTGGTTTTGTTCTCTCATTAAACAGTCTTTAAGAGGATTTCACTTGATTTAGAATATTTAAATTAGTGTGCAATAAATCTGTTCTTTTAATGAGTTTATTCCTGTTTTAAGGTATTAATTAAAACAGGTTGTGGAAGAGATAGATACAGTAAATGGATAATGTAGTGTCCAGGCAAAAGGTTAAGGATTTGCTGTCATTATATGAAATGAAGCTCTTTCTGGAGACACCTCATTAATGGAAAAACCTTCCTCTCTTACATGCACCAACAAGAAGTTCATTACTCAGTGAACCTCTGCTTATCAGGGATTATTTGTTCTTTTTTCTTTAAAGAGAGAATTTATCCTCTCGTAACTAACAAATCCATGCCTGTGATATGAACTTGGCTTAGCAGTGTGAAATAGTCATAGATTCAGATTGTTTAGCAAACAGATTTCCTCACCGGACAGAGTGGGAGGGTGGAAATTAAAGGACAACGTCAGTAGAGAGACAGATGAACTTTCAAAGTGAAAAGAAATCTTGCAAATTTAATTCGCAGACTGGGAATGGAAATGTCATTGCCTCACTCAGAGGGTTAATCACTTTCTAATTTAAACTGGCAAATTTTATAATGACACTGTGAAATTAGCAGCATTTTATTGTGTTAATTATCTGCAGGACACTACATCATTACTTCTAATAAATGTAAATGAGATTGCCTCTCCTACGACAATATAGAAGCAAGGTGAATTTTTATACGGCTATTTACTGGATTTGAGACAAATTGTTTCTTCCCCCCACTCCATGTAAAACACATTCAGTGTCTTTAACTACACTGCCTTGTTTTCTGTGCATTTCAGTCAATAAAGTATACAGGGAAAATTTAAGGGTCATTACAGTTCCTTGCTCATTTGAGCTAATTTTCACTTAAGGCAAGGCTGATGGTAAAAATCACAACCGTGTTAGAACTAGGATGTAGGATTGTAGAGTCTAAGTATATCAATAATTAAATATTCAACTTTTTTTGACAGACTCAAAATGCCTACTAGCATATGCCTTTGTCAAAACAGACAAGAGAGTGCTTTTTCAGTAGGCCTGTCACTCAATATGCATGATGCTGCAATGTTAGGCAATGCAGTAAGTGACATAAGAGGCACTTACAAAACTTTACTAAGAAGCAAATGACTGGAGTATTCTGCTTTGGCAGAAAACTCTTTTCATCCAAGAACACATTAAAATATCAGACAACAGAAAATACAGGTTTCACACTCATGATGTGCAAAATTCATAAATGTGAAACTAGAGTAAGAGTACTTTTCTGGATATACATTTTTCTTCACACTATATATATATATATATATATGTAGATTAATTATGGTAGTTAGGTGATCGGTTTTGTTTTGGTTTTTTTTATTTTTTATTTTTTATTTTTCATATACATATATCTTTGGCATTATATTATGATCCACACTCCTCATCTTTGTTTGTAAGGACTGAGTATGTCAAAGGAAAGGCTAATATTTCCCAAGGTAGAATTTGTGAAGATATTTCTGAACTTTTGATTGTTTATGTGATCCTTCTGGCTACCATTATTTTTAATTTGTGTTGAGTATAGCTGGGGAAAAGAAATAAAATCAGAAATAAGAAATCAAGAAATCTACCAATGACAGAGTGCATTGATAGCACAGCTCCTAAAAGAGTATGGTGTATTTCCACATTCACTTCCCTCCAAATTGCTATCTTTACATGATGACACTAAAACATGCCTCCATAGTCTTGCCTGATTAGTTAGCCTTGACATTTGTTGCACTCTGCGTAGAGACACCTCTAAACATGCTAAATAGGCTAAGACTTGAATCTGCTGTCTGCTAATGATACTCATGATTGCTTTATTGATTGCCTATGATAATAATGGTTGGTCACGAATCTTTTGTGAACTCCCTCTTTTTAGGTTTCATTATATAGGGACGCATTTCCAAAGTTTCCATGCTGTTTAGGATGACCTTCTTGTACCCATCCAGATGGGTGATGGCTCACCATACCCAGTTTGCCAGGAATAACCTCCTTAAGCCTTTTCCCCTTGAAAGTACCTGTAAAGAGTTGAAGGTCATGATTCACAAGATCACTCAGAAGATCAATAAACCATTAAATTGTGACAAAAAGCAGTACCAGACTATTAAGTCTTCAGTCATACCCTCAATAATCCTGATAAAATTATGAGCTATTTTAACCTCACAGTGGCTGTTAACAGTTGCTTGAAAACCCATACCAGTAAGGCTGCATTGAGCTAGGCTTTATGGAAATGCTGCTATTCAGGTATTTTTGCCTTAAATAATCCACCTTATTTGCTTTGCACCCTTGTATCTGTTAAATTAGAGCCATGCAGCAACATTCAAAACCTTGAGTACGAGGTTCTACAGAAGCCATTTTGACAATTTCTCTGAGTCCTAGGCTAACTTTCTGCTACTTTGAAGCTTCCTTAACTAAACTAGCCTCTTCTTACTAGAAATGTGGTAATGTGTGTAGTCAACACTTAAAGATGTTTGGCATTAAAGACGGTTTTGGGGGGAAGAAGAGGCAGCTAAGGGGAAGAAAACAATTACTTTACTCACATGAAAAATGCTGTTGTGGTTGACACAGAAGTAAATGCAAAGAAGTTCCATTCATTACCTCTTCCCTTTACACTATATCAAAATGCAGCATGGACAAGATACTACACAGCCCACTGTCAATACGGTTTTATTAAATAAGTCCCTAAAAGAGAAAACAAACACCTGAAAACTGTCTGATTTTCTGGCAGCTGAGGAAAAGCCCACTCCTTATCAGCTTTAGCCTTCAGCCCTCCTTAGGCAGGTCTCCCTTTATACGTTAATAGCTTAAATGTTGGGATAGACAGGAAACAACAAAGCTTTAGGTCAATTAAGGCTTCCTCTGATGTACTAGTGTATAATATGTAATGAAGGAGCCTAAAATCTCCTGGCTGTATCCTAGATACTGTCTTCAATTCCTTAATTAGGAAAAGAGAACCTGCTTTAATGGTACTAATAACCTCTTCTAATTTATCTTCAGCTTTTTTAAAGGCTAGAAAGAGACAGAATTTACTTTCATTTGCACTTCCCTGACATTTCTAGTATTACAGGGCATCAGTCTTTTACCCCTTTTACCCTTTAGCAGTACAATGCTAAGGTTTCCTGGAACACACAAGGCCTCCTGTTAGGTTGGGTACAGATCCTGAGGAAGAGGAGAGAAGAAGAAAGTCTAAAATAGCCTTTTGTAATTCAACATCATTGCAACACTGAATTAAGAGATAGAATAAATACACTTCCCACTAAAGTAGAAGAGAGTGCTATAACAGGCACTGGAGCTGGCCACAAGCAGAGAGTCTGCACCCTGTGCAATCATATCTTGGGGAAGAGATTGATAGAATTTGGTAGTTTGAAATTTAACCAACATTGCAGCTCTTTTGATTTTTTTTCCTCTTCTTCTTTTAATACACAATGGCTTATCTAGCATTCAAATTGACAAATTAAGCTAGAACGAAGCAAATCAAAAAAGTTAAAATATTTATGATAATTATTATGAGCTACCATTAGGGTTGATAAACCTACAGTAACTGCTGGGCTCTGAATTCACCATACAAATCTTGTATTTAAAAATTACTCGAATATATAAATGAACTGATCTCAAGGATGCTTTATTTATACCTCCATAGTACCCCCTATATTAATTTCTGGTGCGATCCATTTTGCAAAGTCCTCTTGAAATCTCTCAGCAGGATGTCAAGTCAAGTATCTGGCATCAGGTTGTTTCTACAAGGAAAGCTTTGTCTACAAATATTAGCAACCAAATAATGTAATAATTTACAACATTAGCCAATACTGCTTTGATGCATGCATGAAGCAGTTTTAAAAGACTTATTGCTTGTTTACTTGTCCTTTCTTTCAATCAGCACAAGCAGCCAATTGTGAATGAGAACTTGAAAATGTATATTTATGCCATTATTTATTTACATGAATGAGAGTATATTAAAACTTGCCTAAAAAGAAAGAAATATTTATGCTTGTATTTGGAGAGCTGACACACCAATTTAGCCAAACAATTTTTTTCATAAAGAAAACAAATAAGTCTTAAATTCTGTCCTTAGAAGATATTTCTGTAGGTCACAAGTAATGGAAAAAGCAGTTTAAAAACCTCAGTGTAATAAGTGGTGTTACTGGCTAATATAGGAAAAATTACTGCTTTACATTCCTTAAAACTTAAGGCTTATTTTACAGGAAGCCTTATTGCACTAATACTTGTTAGCCAGGAAATTAAAATGTCCTGCTGTATCAGTAGTGTGTGAATACAGACAATGAGATTTGTTTGTACCATGAAGTCAAACCATAACAGAAAAGAGTCAGTACACTTAAGGCCACACTGTTGCATTTTTTTTTTCTGTAATCATGGGTCCTCACTCTAGTTGTCTCATGCTTTTTTGTAGATTTCTACATGTGAGTATCAAAAGTACATTGTAGAGTAGGGTTAATGGTTGGACTTGATGATCCCAAGGGTCCTTTCCAATCTAAATGATTCTATGATTCTGTGAAAAAGATGACATGTTCCATTAGGGTCTAAATGAAAAATGAAGAAATGAAAGGGGAAAAGCTGATGTACATTTAGCTGATAAAGAAAAGCCTCTTTTGCTCAGAACATATTTCTCCCACTATGAGTGCAAATAATATGGTGCTGATACAAATGTGCTTTGGTACAAGGACCCCATCTGATCTACTGCATCCAGCTCTGGAGTCCTCAAGACAAGGTAGACATGGTGCAGGCCCAGAAAAAGGTCACAAAAATGATCAGAGGGGTGGAACAACTCTCCTATGAAGAAAGGCTGAAGAAGAGCAGGCTCTGGGGAGACCATATTGTGGCCTTTCTGTACTTAAAGGGGGCCTACAGGAAAGATGGGGACTATTTAATAGGACCTGTTGTTATAGGACAAGGGGTAACAGTTTTAAACTAAAACAGGGAAGATTAAGACTAGATATAAGGAAGACATTTTCTACAATGAGGGCAGTGAAACACTGGAAGAGGTTGCCCAGAGCAGTGGGAGATGACCCATCCCTGGAAATGCTCAGGTTCAAGTTGGATGGGGCTCTGAGCAACCTGATCTAGTTAAAGACGTGAGCTTGCTCCTTGCAAGGTGTTTGGAAAAGATGACCTTTAAAGGTCCCTTCCAATCAAAACCATTCTATAATTCTACAGTTTCCTATTATAAAAATGAATTATGTTTTTGCCTTGAGATATAAATATCCAGCCCTACTCGGCTTTGTACCTTTTAGTGAAGTAAGAATACTCCAAATCTGTGGTAGGGTTGAGGATGCCCCTGCTCATTGAAGAAGGGTTGGACTAGATGATTTTTAAAAAACCCTTCCAACCCAAACCTGCTTGTAAAGCAGAATCAAAGGATGCTTTGAATATGTATTTTATTAGCTCCATTGTATCAAAAAACTCTGTGAATAGCCATGCAAACTATTCTTCATTTTCTCAAATAAGCGATTGGATGTTTGCTCTGTTTTCCCTGTGTAGACTAAAAATTGCATTCTGGCTCTAGCACAACAAGGCTGCCTGAGTGGTATTATTTGCTTATTATCTCTGATGTCTGGTAAGGTTGGCCATCTCATGAAACACAAAGCTCTGTCCTGTCCAATGGTAACTCCTTTGCTGAAAGCACACCGCCATTTCATGTTTCTCTTTTTTTTTTTTTTTCAAGGTCTTAGGTAGAGAGGAAGAATATTTGCTACTGGATTCCTTTTCTAGGTGGAAGATCACAGATCTTGTTTTGTTTCTGCTGTTCTGCTGTACCTGCTGGACTGGTAAGGGTCAGGGAAGGACGCCTGATGTGTAATAGTTCTTCTCTACAGCTGTTACCTCTTCTTCTAATGCAGAAGAGGAGCATCTTTCTCCTCCAACAAAGAAGGACGAGTCAGTGGCAACTGAAAAAAGTAGAGGAACATGAATTGCAAAACAAGACTATTTATATATTTCTCATCTATACAAACAACTAGCTAGGAAGGCAACATGATACCACTGATGGATAACTGAATGGAAATTATTAGAAGGGATTTAGGCATATTTCTGTTAGATGTGGCTTTATTTAATTATGTTGCTTTTAGGCTGAACAAATTCTCATTCTGAGCACCTTTTTAGCAGTAGACAAACCTCAGAGTCTTCCGAATTTTGCAGTAGTTCTAAAATCCTTTGATGTATTAGTGTCATTCAAAGTAGAGTCAGAGACAACACTACACTATTTTTTTACTCTGTGATATGTTTCAAAAGTAAAAGGAAGGTTGATTCTATGTATTAGGGTAGAAGCTTCCATACGCTATCATTTCAAAACTCAAAGGTCTCTAAGTGTCTTTTCTAGGTATGGAGTGTATTATGTATCTATGTTTGTGTGCATGGAAAAAAAAAAACCAAACAGAAAAAATGCAAGAAGATATTGCATTTTTTAAATCCAAATAGTCCCCAGCTTGATTTCTCATTACATCAATTATCTTCTAACTTTTTGAGGAAGAAATGCAGAGAAAAATATCTGCTGTCATTGGTTGAATACCAAACTATGCTTGCTTTATTCCTCAAGGACAACCTAAAAAAACCCACCCCAAACTCTTTTTTTTCAACCACTTATTGTAAGGAAAAAAGTATTAACATTTTATCTAGCACTTTACCTCATCCATAACTACAGTCTCCTATAGATGTATCATTTCACAATCTCATCTGCATTGCCAAAAATCATAGAATCATAGAATCATCTGGGCTGGAAGGGACCTTCAAAGGTCATCTAGTCCGCCCCCCCTGCAGTCACAGGGACACCTCCAACTAGACCAGGTTGCCCAGGGCCTCGTCAAGCCTCACCTTGAATGTCTCCAGGGAAGGGGCCCCAATCACCTCCCTGGGCAACTTGTTCTAGTGCTTCACCAGCAATATTTGTCAATATTTTCAATATTTGAAACAGAGCATATATCCCTTGATATAAAATATCAATATCACCACCACCCCCCAAACCAAATAGCTTCTTGTTTCTGAAAGATTAAAATAATTATTACAGTAACCTAAAAATTTGCTGACTCAGTCCTTGTTTTGAATGTTCTAATGATCTAAAAGTGCATCTTTGAAAATTGTCTATCTCTGAGGAAAGTAATTAACAAAAAAGATGTAGCTGTACATACATCAGCTAAGTACAGAACCTAACTGGATTGTTGCTGCAACTGGGGAAATCACCTATGTGCTAATATCATCATGCTGCTCTGTTTCTTTAGAAGTACAAGGCCTGAGTAGTAAAGCAGGTGGATATCATTGACAAGTGGCTGTCATCTATCTCCTAGTGGGCTTGTCCCTAGCCCATCGAAAAACTACAGTGCCACATGGCAAAAATCAACATGATTAGGGCCTTCTACTCATGGAGTGCCAGGTTGGAATAATAGTGATGCATTAGAGGTCAGGTCCAAGATTCATTTACTGAACTGTGAAGGAAGGTTAGCCTGATGTTTGCTCTACCCTGTGTTATATATGGGTGAGTTCACTTCAGTTAAAGTAAGAAATGATCCAAATAATCACTCCTTCCTTCAAGCCAAACAAATAGCATCTGAAGAAACATACCTGACACAAAAGAGCAATTAGTTCGTAGCTTGCTCTCCCTGAAAAAAGAGCAGAACTGGTGAATATGGGAATCAAATATTTTGTTTAAATAATGCACATAGCAGCCTACACCCAGCCGACAATCTCACAGTTAATTCACCATATCACTTCTCTAACATGCAGCTATTTTGGGGTCTGAATGTAGTCCCAATGTTACAGTCCATTAGTTTATCTATTAAACTTCTTTTTGCTCTAGTCATTTTTGTTGCACTTCTCTGCATCTTTCATCCTTCTGCTATTTCCTATTGGAGGTAAGGCAACCAGATGGAACATAGTTTTAGAAGGAGGCCATATTGTCAGTTTGTATAGTAGTGTCACAATTTTTTGCCATTTTTTTTCTTTAACCATTTCTCAATGAAGCCTAAAAGTTTCTTGGCCTTTTTAAAATCTTTTTCAAAGTGGCTATATTCAGTTTAGAACTCAATATTTAGTGGCTCAGGATTAATTTTTTCATTTTATTATGTGTTGTCTTGTGAGTTTCTGTATCTACCATTGTATTGACTAAACACATATGTCCAATCTACAAAAAAAGGCAGAAAACTTAAAGTGTCTCCTTCAAGTTAGGCAGATGCCTTAAGCAAATGTTTTGGGAATGACTGTTAATCATCTGAATGAAAAAATATGTGTGAATAAATGAAAATGCTCAATATTTGTTGTTCACTGTTTTACTGTTTACTTCATTGAGAGAGTACAAAGAACTATAAGCTTCAGACAACCAGTAAAATGTGACAAAAAACAGTTAGTCATATAAGAGTACTCTCTTGAATCAGCTAATAAACTGGAAATTATTCATTCAAACTATGTAAAAATATAAATATTTATTACAGCAGGCAAAATAAAGGTTTGATTGCAAGTTATTAATTAATTGTGGCTTTTCTAAAATCACAAAATTGTTTCTTAAATTGATTGACAAGTTCTAATTTTACTTTTTTCTAATGTGCTTCTTATTTCTTCACTTGAGGCTTTAGTCTCAAATTTAAGCAGGATAACAGATACAAATTTACAGCTAGATGTTTGAAAATATGTGCTAATTCCCTAAACCTCTGTTCCTTAACTCAGTATAACTGTCAATGCTCAAAACTTACAGAAATCAGGTCCTACATGAATCACATGAGTACTACAGAAAACTTGGGCCTTTTCAACTTCATAACCTAATACTGGAAGAAGTATGGCAGAATCTGTAGAAAAGGGTTAGTGTAAAATACACTTACTAAAGAAAAGAGTTGTTCAATATATTTCACTAACGAAATTATTCTGACACATGTTTCTCTGAAATGGTTGAGGAATGTAGATATTCAGACCATACCAGTTAGAGGAGGCCATATGAACATCAAATTGTGAGAATAGTTTTTCTTTTTCTGTTTTAATATGAAACTGTGAATCCATGAATAGCAGGAGAATGCAACTTCAGACCTGAAATGAGAATGCAAACTAGCATTGTGAAGCACAGCTTAAGTGTGGCAAATCCAAAACCTAAATGTAAAACTGTAAAAAATCAGCACAAGTAGGAAGGCTCTCGGAACAGTCAAGTATGTTACACATCTCCCTGAAACTTATGAAGTATGTTAAATTCTGAAATAGAAATGGTTTGTGTAAAGAAGAAAGCAAGCAACTCTGAAGCCAGTGGATGGGGGCACACTCCGAATAAGTCACTCTAGAGCAATAGAATAAAGTTCCATAAAAGTGGTGAGAGACATACAGAAAGATCTGTGTGACAAGGTCAGTAGAGAGGAACTTCAAAAGGCACAACATGGGAAAGGGATTGAACAGCAATGAAAAAAACACACAAGACTCTAAACAGTGAAATCAATGTCTACCTTCCAGAGGCAAAAAAATCTTATAATTAAAAAAAGCAATAGAGGTAAAAAAATGTGTAAGAAATATGGATGTCAGATTAGGAAAAAGGCTCAGGTATCTATATTTGGATTTGAGAAGAGTGAGAAAGAAAATAACTATTGCTAGGAGAACATGTTCAAAGAATGCAGATAAATATTAGAAATACATGAGGGACAGTTTCATAGGGAGAGAAACAAGGAAATGTCAAGTAACTACAATCTTCTACTTTCACAGCAACCTGCTTTCCAATTGCAGCTAAAGCGTTCTTGACTTCCTTTTCCAAATCAGTGTGCCTGTGTACGTGTGTATGACCGTGTGACTGCACAAATCGCTTAAATGCAGCAAGCAGTGGAGCAGAACAGAGCAGCTGTTTAGAACTGCATAACGACGAGACATGGCACTTTAGGACAGGAAGTAAAGGAGAATACGGTATCCAACTGAAGCTGCAGAAGGGGTTTTATGTCAACAGAATGCAATTACCAAAGCTGGAGTATTTCCAGGACAATAGAACTATCATAAGGGGAGAATCATTATTGCCTGAAATTGAATATAATAAAGGAATTAGTTAGACAGAGATAACTTGTTCAAAAAAGGGAACAAGATGAGGTGGCAAAAGAAATTGGAAAGGGTTGTGAAAGGCATGATCTCCTAACAACGAGAGATTGCAGATGTAATATAGGTCATACTGAGTAAAGGATATGAATCAAGAAATTTTACAGACATAAAAATTATTTGGTCTTTTATACTCTAAAGAAAAGTAAAAATTAGGGCCAAACCTTTCTCTCCTCACTCAGCCCATGAACTGTGGATGAATGAGAGAGAAAAACAGCATCTGGCTAATAAAAAAGATCTGATTCTTGCCATAGCTATGAGTAATGCATGGATATGTGATAGTAGACTCAGAGGCAAGATCTCTGAAAAACAACCACAAGCTGTTGAAGTTTGTCATTAGATCTGGAGACAACCCTGCTCACATCCTCAATTTCCCTGTGCATATTTAAAAGAAAGACTACACAGAAAAAAAAAAAAAAAAAAAAAAAGATTTACTAGCTTAAAATATTAACTAATACCCTATTGTTTTTCTTTGCAACAGAGAAGCTAGGGCTGACAACTACAAAAGTCAGAACCCAATCTGAGATGTATAGATCCTTCATGTATCTCATAATTTCATTTCAATAGCTTTATCAATGGATAGAGCAGAGGTACAATTTCTCAGCTCCTGTGACTCTCCGTAGCATCTTGTGTTAATTTAATCCACTCGAGGCAGGGCATTTAACTATGTGCTTCATTCTGCCTGTGCCAGCAGCATTGTAAATGCACCTTTCAATGGAGTGTGTGATTAGAAAGGATTGATAATACATGCACAGTGTTACCCTACAACAAATGTGATAACATTTGCTAAAGTTCATGAGCTGTGGTCTTTGTGAGTCATTATAGAAATCATCCTTTCTTAAGACATTTCGTGTAATTTTGCTTAATGTTTTAATTCCTTGAAATGTTAAGTAACTTTTATGGAAGTCATCAGAAGAAAAAAAGGATAGAAAAAAAAAAGAATGAGGAAGGCAATACAGAGGGCTCTCCATGACCCATTTGACTTAATTAAACTTAAATCAGCTTGAGTTCACACAATGTGGTCATGCTTAACATATCTGAAAGAACTGTCTGAATAAGTATCTCAAAGGCTTGACAAAGGAAAAACTATGGGCATATTTTACCTGGATTTTAGCAAAAGCTTTTGATACAATGTCATATAGGAATTTAATCCAGCATTTAATCATTAAATTCATTATGATGTGAGCTACTTGACTGAATGAAGCCCTGCTGTGTGAGTTAATTTGGTTTATGGTAGAAAGACTAGTGGAATTAAGCAATGGCCGTCCCTCTCTGCTCTTGTCCCTTTTACAGAGATTTAGGAGAGGGATGAAGATCAATTGAGAGTAAAATTTTACCTTTCTGATGGAATATCAGTCTTCTTTCCTGAAGCAATTAGAACATATTCCTGTGAGAAAATTAATGAACAGGTCTTGATTTTTCAGAGGCCGTATTTTTTGTTGTTCCAGTAACAAAATATTCCTGTATTGACACAGCTTGTACTAACCTACAGAGTAATGTCTTGTAAGGAGAGAAAAGAAGAAAAAAAAAAAAGACAACTATTTTTAATACTTTTTTTTAAATTATTATTCTTATGATTGCTCTAATTTATTTTTTCTGTTACAATTTTTCACTTTTCTCAGTGGATCTCTCACATAGCACACTCACTGGGCATAGCTACTGTAGGTGTTATAGCTGAGTTTTTACTCACATGCAGAAAAATACGCGTGCAACTAAATATAATTCCAGACCTATGAGTTTCCACTCCTAGAGCATTCATGGCTTCATTACGCCGGTGGATACTCAAGGACTTTGTGGTATCGCAGTCCTTCAAGCTTAGAGACGTGAAAGTGTTGTGTTTAATCCTATTGCATTAGTCCTGCTCTTCACTCATATTTTCAATACCTCCAAAGATCACTACATTTCCATAGCTTCCACGTCACTTTTATATCAATAGATTGTCCCTCTCTTGGTGATGGTCTGTAATCAGCATGAATGTCCATGGATTGTCCCATGCTTCAGTGAAGTATTTCCACTCCTGCTTCTGTTAGATCACCTTGCACATTGGCTCATCAGGTAACACTATCCTACAGCAAGGCTCCTGTGAAGGCTGAATAGCTCCTCTCTCTCTTCTTTCTGACCAGACATGGGATTTTTTTTTACTTTCTACCTGTATAAATTGCATCAGTCACTGATGAAAAGTAGAAGCATCTGAATGGAGTTAAAGTCTTTTGCTTTATGTGTTAATGATATATTGCACGTTTCTTTGGGTTCAAATTCTACTCAGTTTGCCTAACCAAAGTAGATCTCAGCCATAAGTATGTGCTCACTACCCATTTCCAGCAATCTAAAGTAATTAATTATGTCATGTTATGTCAGCTCCTGGGGTAATGATAAAACGAGGTTTCAAAAGTGGTTAATTCTTTAAATTATCAGTGCAGTGTTTCTTTTTGCATGAAGGACTAACATATGGAAATGAAACAAATTGGAGTGCGTTACATACTCACTGTGCTTTTACACATTAGGTGCTTATGGAAGTATAATTGAAAACTGAAAATAAAAGTTTTGAAGTTTGCACACTATTTAAGGATAGAAACTAGATTGAATGAAAAATAAAAATCAATTTAGGATCCATTTCTACAAGCAGCCCCTCTTCCAAATACTCTGTCTTTAATAATTAGACAGGGCTCCTTTTTATGTTGCAGGATGCGGCTCTCACTGAAAATTTTGTTCCTTCCAAAACAAGGTGTACTTGAATAATGCTGACACCAACGCAATTGTTTTCTACTGTTCAGTTGCTTTCAAATCCATAGGCCATGACTTACATCAGCTCTGCAACCTGCTAAAGGGGGCCACCAATATTAACACTGAAGGGATCAGGTGCTACATCTGGTGACACTGTCCCACATAAGCTCAGCCATTGGTTCCGTAATGGTCCTTCTTTTGTGGTGGGATTAATTCTGTGCTTATGTGTTGTGAGCATAACTCCTTCAGAAGAAACTCTTTCTGATAGCGCAACTTGGCAGAAAAATCACCTCTCACTCACCTGTAGAATTATTAAACAAGTCCTCAGTCTTACTTATTTATTGCTGACACCCACAGTTCTCCTTCTTCCTGTTTCTTGACTGGCAAATAGACCTTCCGACAGAACATGAGCCTTGCAATTCTTTTTAGTGTGGAAGCACATATGTTTTATTCAGTTCTTATATCTTTGCCCAGAGCATAAAGAAAGTCCTTAATAATTTAGTCTTACAGATGACTCAGAATCATCATATCCCAGGCTTACCCTTAAACCAAAGCTATTCATGGTCTGAACTTAGCATTATAGCTTTTAAATTCATGACTTTGGGAGCAGACAGTACTTATAAAAGCACATCGTATATATTTTTTGTGCTAAATGTCAAACTATTACGGTTTATATTTCCTAACTTTTCCAAAGATTAGGCGAAATACAACTTAGTTGCTGTACTTCACAGAGCTGAGAAAGCCTGAGAATAGTTTTTGTGATTTCAGCCTCTCTGCTGCAGTCTTCCTAATGCTGCAAGAAAATGACTTCAAAGTACTCTTTTGACAGTCATTCTTGGATACAGAGCAATTACTGTCATGCATTTTATGCAATCAACCTAGAGCATTTGGGTGTATGTCCCTACTATGGGGCTCTAGGAGTCGGTCTCACAGTTTCGTCAGAAAAGATCGCTCCTTAAGAACTGCTCTGCCAGCAAGCTCTTTGAATAGAGAATTCATTCTCTTCTGGTGTAAATCTCTAACTGCAGCTGATTCTGGGGTCATTCAGGAAATGCTTAAAAAACATAGTGCTCAAAATACACAACTTTTTCAATTCAGTGTGCTCTTTCTCAATTGAGTGACATATCTTTTTCACCTGACCCCAGGTAGTGATCTGTTTATGCACAAAGCCTGAAGAATATTCCTTTTTTTTACTACATATATATATATATATATGCAGGCATTACTCTCATTAAGTGAGCCTCTAAACAGTTTTAGAAATATCCTGAAGAGTTGACTTAGTCTCCTCAGATTGATAATAATTAATAACTATAATTATTAATAATTCAACACTTTGCACGTATTAAAAAGTGAATGAGTTCTACAAGTCAATAATGTGTCTGATATAAAAGTGGGAAAAATCCTATTAGAAAATAAGTAGTCAGTTTGATGGTAAATTCCTGGAGGATTACAGGTATTGTTTCTGATTTGCTCTTTATCTTGACAAGCCTTGTGGATGAACTGTAGCAAGATTACAATCATGATCATTCACCAGAGCCTGCATCTTTGGTGAACAGCTAACTTTAGCTTTATGTATTCATATCCTGGAGAAATCAATCCTGTTTAACCCTTCTATTGCATATTAACAAGTCTCAAGGTATTTCATGTGTTTTTTGTATCAGTGCAAGTTCAGAGGATCAAAGCTGAATGAATTAAGAAAATTTATTTCAAAGTTAAACTCCTGTTTAACTTGTCACTGTGTGAACTGAGGTGGATGTTTACCCTACGTAAGTGAACATTGTAAACATAGCTGAAGTAAAGGAGAATTATAAAGACAGAGGTTACTTTTTTCAAGCCTCCTTCCTCTCTTTGCATAGGTGTAAAACCATCCTATTTGAATAGAAGCAACTAATGTAAGGCTCTTAACAAGTAGGACAGCATTTGTAAAATGTCTGATGGAATCATGAGAAAATATAGGCAGGCACTGACTAGAGTATGTGATTTTGGCTGTGCATATGGCTGATATGGCTCAAGCACCCAGATCCATCTGGAAAAAGCTTGGATTTTTTTCCTAGGCTGGTAATGATCGAATCCTCTTTTGTCAGTGCTCTTCTGCCTATAGTATGGCAAAAGAGACTTCAACATGTGACGATGTCTTGTTTAACCACCAGAAACTCAACTTTCCTCTTGTTGTATAAGATTTTATGTCAGAAAGTGATGGAAGTAATGATTTTGTTTTCAAAGCAAGGAACCATTTATTAATTAAGTCTTTCTCTGAATTTTGGTCCATAGCAGGCAGATTTGGTTGTGCTTGAGTAGACAGCATGAATAATTAGAGATTTTATTCAAACAGAAGGAAATCAACAAACCACAGTAAGGCTACTGTCTCAATCAGGTAAAGCTGAGAGGCAAAGGAAGGCTGAATGAACAGAACTAGAATCCTTTAGTCCCTTGTTCTTCTGCAGCGGGGAAATGGTCACAGAAATGTCACAGGATGTGGCCTGCACTTGATAGATGATCCAAAGAACAAAACCAGTAAATATCCACTGCTTAAATTAGCCAGGTTCTGCAGATCTAACCTGTGATGCCTGCGATTCATGCGTAACTCCAGCTGATTAGTGGATTACCTAATATACACGTAGTAAACTGATATTATAAATGGACCCCGAATATGCACATACTGCTTTCCTAAGAGTATGCTCTGGCCACAAACTAAAATTGCTTGTGAGTTGTCTTTAGGTGGCATGGCCCAGGGTTAATCTTATCTGATATCAGACAAATTCACCGGTAGGATCCTTGCAGAGTTGTCAGCACCTGAACATGATAATCAGGGATGTGAAGTGCTGCCTGTGCTCTTCGTGTTCACCAAGCGTGGAGGTGTGCAGTACGATAACCAAATATTACTCACACAAATATGGCATGCCACTCAAAGCCATTTTTTTTTTTGTTAAAGTCTGGTTTGGTGAGTAAATGGTATCTAAATACCATGCAATGACTATCCCTATTTTTAGGTTGCATGGAAATAACAAGATATGACCTAGATTTTTTATTAAATCTTTGCTTATTGATCTCAAAGCAGTTCATAAATTCGATTCTATTTTATTACCTCCATTTCACAGTAATAAAACAGTTTCACAATTTCTAATTCCTTGTGTAGTATTAGGTGTGTCAATGTGTTTACTTCTTTACAAAAGGCGAACCTAAACTACTGTTGTGCTGTCAGAGGGTCTAATATATTTATCTTATGATTGTTGTATCCGTAGTCTGAGGTTACAAAGGCTTGTCCATTTTACTCTGTGCCTTGGAGTAACAGAGGCTAGCTCTCCTAAGGATCTGACCTTTAAAAATATGTTTATTAAACAAAACCAAGAACAATCTGTGAGTACACTGTCTTCCCAAGCCAAGAAGCTAGACCAAACGTCTCCTTTTCTGTGTACAGAAACATAAATATCTTTTGAGAGAATATAATTTTCAATGAGAATAAGATGTACGCATTGCTCTTAAAATGCAGTCAATCAAAATATATCTTGAGGTGATGCTAGCAGAAGGCTGAGTGACAAAAAGCCTGAATGTCTTCCTGTGGCCTTTCCAGGAGAAAGGACCAAACCAAGAGCTTAAATGAGTGTCTTTAAATAAGCATGTCTCTGTTAGCATGCATTTTCTTTACAATTTCTTAGAGCAATGTTTTAGAATATAGTTTATATTTTGAAGGAAAAGCAAAATATGCTTATTATGTGCCAGATCGTAACAGGAATTAACTGGAAAGTTGAGATCAAACATTGACTTAGATAAAAAATAAAAGTGGGCTTGGTGGCAAAGTTTAGAACATGATCTAATGAGATCATTTCAGATTAAGGCAACAAAATTCATTACTATATAAGATTACTATATATTCAGGAGACTGAATGATTACTTTCTGAGACTTTTGGATCTCCTTCAGATGTTGGAAGTGTGATTTAGTTGCCTAATCAAAGGTGTAAATATAGTAGGGTATCCTCACTTATGATTCAATCCCTGTTCATCATAGCCAATGAATACACAATGTACACTTCTGAAAAGAAGAGATTGTACCTGGAATATATTTTCTTTTTTTTTTTTTTCTGTCAAGTTCTAATTTCTACAGATGAAACAGCAAAGGGAATGATACAAAGCAGCTGGCTGCTTCTGCTACCTCTAGTTCAGGCTGGAGTTGTGATGAGAGTCATTCTCTTCTGTGAATACTGAAGTCATCTTTGGAAGATGTTAAAACTGACTGAAATTCCAACAGAGAAAATTTTTCCTTCTAGCTCTCACCCTTCTACTTGCCAGGTGGGCTTCATTTTTTGAATTTATCTGGAGTGAAGTGCTGCCATCCTTCATCATTCCACTTGTATTCTTTTTATTTCCTCTTCCTTTTTTGGAAGCTAAACAAATAATCTGGTACTCAAACAGGTTAAAAAAAAAATAAAAAGGACATTGTAATTTGCTATTATTTTCATTGTTCCCTGCTTTCTGACAATCCAATGTGTTGACTTATTTTTGTATTTTCCAGAATATACATTGTAATGACAGTCTGATATTTTATATATCAAAAGATACAGCTACACATGCAGTAGGGGAAAATCTCACTACCAACTGTGATATGGATGTGCATGTTTGTGTACAAGTGTATGTGTTTAGTTAAGACTTTTCAGAATTGTTCATGTTTATAGTTACTATTGTTTATTTACTTACACTTACCCACTTATTCTTACTTATACACAAATGGATGTATGAATGATTGGATATGAACCTGCATACAATCACATAGTGACACCTGAATGAAATGGAGTGTCAAGGAGCATGCAAATCCAGAAATATAATATGTAATATATAATATAATATTATATATTATACTGAAAAAAAAAATCAGTGATCTCACTCAACTATTTTTTATTCCATTTGATCTTGAACTAATTCAGTTTTTAAGTACTTAAAAATTAAGTATCTGAACACTTAGATTTTATTAAACATGAAACAAACTTGAATATAATAGGATTCTGACAAATCTTAGGAAACTATAGCTGGCTGTTGCTTAAAAATGGGATAGTTTAAATAAACAATCCTTTTTAGATGGTTTCCAAAACTTAACTCCCTCCTTCCTTCCTTCCTTCCTTCCTTCCTTCCTTCCTTCCTTCCTTCCTTCCTTCCTCTTTCTTTCTTTCTTTCTTTCTTTCTTTCTTTCTTTCTTTCTTTCTTTCCTTCTTTCCTTCTTTCCTTCTTTCTTTCTCCCTCTCTCTCCCTCTCTCTCTTTCTCTCTCTTTCTCTCTTTTTCTTTTTCTTTTTGGAATGTATTTTATCATCTGTCAGTTTTGCCCTACGATATGTCCTCTTAAATTGGATCTGTAAGCCCTTCATAAAGTTTAATAAATCTTCAGCATTTCACCCTAAGGAAATTATATTAAAAACCTTCAAATGTGAAGTTGGGCCCGCAGACACACAGCACTGGGAATTATATCACCATAATCAGCTTGTAATGAAAGCCTCTGTCGCTGTTCTCTCCCAATCATAATCTGCCTGTCTTTATGAAAAAAGGGGGGTTTGTCTGGGTTCATCTGCAAGCTTTAATTGGAAGATGTCTTCATTTCATTCCAGCCTACTGGGATAATAACTCAGCCCCATGTTTAAACACAGGCCCTTGCTGCTGATATTTTTTCATTTAGTAAAGCATGTCTCTTTAAATGATTTAGCAAATCACCATGAATGCCAAGGCAGAATGATTGGCAGCTCATTGCTGGTACACCATTTGCATGACATTTGTTCTTCAGCCCGGAAAGCTGCGGCAGGTAAACAAGCAGGCCCTGTACCTACTCCCTGTGAGTCCTTCCCTGTTTATTTTCTCATAATCAAATGACATTTATGGAGAGGCAAATGCAGCTGCACATATATGGAGAAAAAATGCAATCAGGCCAAACATGATGACTTCATTCAGGTGATATTTTGATTAGAGAAAGGACATTTTTATGGCATAGGGTTTCTTGAAAGTGAAGTAAGTCAAATTCCATTTTACAATCTCTATTTTTTAATATAAATGTTAGGTTCAAATAATTGATTGCATTCAATGTCAATGCCAGTGTTTCAATGCAATATGTAGAAATAAAAATTTCTTAAAATTGTAGAGACTCTGAGACTCTCTTCTGCATCCTTCTGAATTGTTTTTTTTTTTTTGTTCTGGGACAAATCTCTCTTTCTATATATAAATCTCTTCCATTGTGTCACTGTAGCTTTTTCCTAAAACAGATTTCAGAGAGTAAGGTTATTTCTGAAGTTAAACATTTTAAACTTATTTCCTAGCATATCATGGTGTCAACAGACTTGGCAGAGAACAAATTGAAGGATTTAAAAATGTATAAAATATATAACATATATATATATATTGCATCATATAATGCTGGTACAGCAACCGATAGCATCCTGCTGCTACAGAAGTTTTACTTCTATTTCAAAGGCCCTTCGAAAGTAGAAATAAAAAATGGCAATTATTATTGGAAAGGGAGTACTGTGAGGGGGACTCAGCTACCTTGAGTGGCTACACTCCGTTTTTCAGTTCTTCTTAAGTATATTCTCATTCATTTGCTGAAGGAAGCAGACCTCTGTATTTGTCATGTTATCTGAAGAAGATTTTAAGTGAGAGAAACCATGGAATTTTGAAGACTTCAGTGGCTGTGGAAAAGATGGAAAGCAGAATCATAATCATATGGTCCTTGCACAGCTTGGACCAGAAAAGTTGAGAGTCAAAGGCAGAATTTTTTTAGCCAACTTCATTCCAATCTTTTTGATTTCAATCTTTCTGAAACAGTACTTGAATAGCAGAATGCATAGGTAGGTATAGCAAAGTCCCTGTTTAATAGGATCTTAATTGTTTGAAAATCTACTGACAAGTGTCACACAAGAGGCTGCTGGGGACTCAGCATGTTGTGAAAATTTGGCCATAGAGTAAGAGAAAAAATTGCTTTGGCAGAGAGGAGAGCAAATCTGTTCCATAGAATTGTCTTCATCCTATTTTTTCCCAGAAGAAATTATACTCATATATACTTGTGCTGGCTCTTTCACACTGTTTTTCAGAAAGAAACATTCTTCCAACTATAAAGCAACTTATATGTATTGTTATTTTAGTATTCAGGACTTCATCTCACTGGAATGACTGTCGTTTATTGCATCAAGTCTTTAAGTAGGCACTAAGTAATCTGTAGACAGCATCCAAAATCAGACTTGCTAATTGGGCTAATAGGGTTTCCAGTGTAACTGCGCTCACAATTGACATATGGAGCAGGGGACAGCTGCTTGAGCACTTCCTGTATTTTTGAGCATCTCAGGCTTAAGAGTTCTGATACACAACGGCTGATTCTGTATATAGAGTGTAGCCTGAACTCGAAAGGAATCACTAACGTGACTCCTCAAGAAATTGTTAGACTGGGTAACTGGTGGAGAGCTGAAATAACTATTTTGCAGAAGTAATTGGCCCTGCAATTGGAGCTGAGCTGAGACAGAGGAATGGGAAATATTGCCTCTCTACTTTGTAGCTGGGAAACTGTGAGGGAAAGAGAACAGGGATATACAGAGAAGCAGATGTGACAATAAAACAGATGGATCAGGGAGTCATTTGGACAGTCCAGCTCTCTTCTACCCAGTGCTGAGAAAGTAATTCAGTTAGGGCTTGGGAGGGAAAAGGTGGTAAGACTCACTGCTTGAAGGGGATATGGCTTGGCAGACCAAATGCCATACATCTGCAGTCACTGCCAAAGAGAGACTGAAAAATCTTAGAGTAGGGAAGGTCAGAAAAATTAATTAGAATTTCCAGTACTCACCTGCTATAATCATTTGAAATCAGAAGATATAGCCTAATGAGCTGGACTCTCAGGGAGTTAGGAAAACAAGGCCCTCCTTGTCTGCCTGCTCTTCCTCATTTATGCATTGATGTAAGTTGCCATTTTTCCAAATGTGTTAGATAACACACTCTTCTGAAAATCTCGAAGTAGGAGTTGGTGCATCATTAGATTTTGAAAGAAAATCTTGCTCTTATTTAGGGATCTTTTAGAAAACATAATGCAGCTGTCTACACTTCCTCTTTTTATCATTCTGATTTTGAATTTTAGGCAGAAAAAAAAAACCTTGGCTTGTGCAGCTATTATCAAATTAAGGTAGAGGTTGTCTAATTTACTTCTCCTAGTTGCTTTACTAGAAGCTTGATGGCACACGTGATTTTAATTGCTAATACTTTCTTCCTTTTTAATTCATTATTTTAAGCAGAATCATGTGAATAGTTGTGAAAAGAGATTCATCTGAAATAAGGATAAGAGCCTACAAATTACTACTGCATAAGGATATTTTCAAGCTGTGGAAAGCTGAAGGCACTTTGCAAAATTAGTAAGTTTAAAGATAAAAATTCCACCCCCACAGCTTCTTTATGCCACTTAATCCCATACACGTGCCAGGAAGAATAATTTCTGAAAAAGGTGTCTGAATACGAGAAATCTGTCTGACAGTTGTCAACATGACCCTTCAAGACTTCAGTACAGGGGTCAGAAGAATACTGCAGAAACTGTTCAAGTTACCTCTTTTTATTGGTCTGCGCTGTGATGAGCAGAAAAGTCTTGCAGGCAGCTGAGTAAGTATCAACCCGGTGTTTGACAAGACTGACAAGACAGTCTCCACGGAGCTCTTTTACTCACAGTGTGAATCCACTTTGCCTTCTTGGTTGAACTCTAGAAAGCATCAAAAGATCATTATTATCTTTGCTTGCTATGTGAATGAATGCTTTGTTCTCACAGATATTTGGAGAATGGCTGCTGCTTGTAACTATTTCTCCATTCACATGTGCACAAGGTCTGCTATTTGCTATTTATTATGCATTAAAAGTACGTGGCTTGGCCAGGGAAGAGAAAAATGCTTTAAACTTACGGTATATAACCAGTGGCACTAATAAAGAACAAGTAAAAATTCAACAATGTGGAAATGGCCCATAATTTTAATCCTGTTTATTCAGACTACACAGCAAATAGACATTTAGAAATCACTCACTAGCTAGAAAGTTGAGAGCTAAAGGCATATTGTACAGTAACTGGCAGAAATGGTTTGACGACCTCCTGGAGGGAGAATGCACATCTTGAGCCACTGCCAAGATGTGTGTCTGTAATGTTGTATAGGACTGTCCATGTATAGATTTGGATCAAAATCAAACACCTCACAAAGACAAGGGATAACTAGATTCGAGAATCTGTTTTCACTGAATTTTTTAGAGTTGGAAGGGACCGTAGAGATCATCTAGTCCAACTCCCCTGCTAGGATTGCCTAGAGCTAGAGTTCTCCTAGTTTTCAGTTCTCCTTACATGGTAACAGGGAAGTCCAGACTTGGTCAAAACTTCTCTGGAGCTGAAGGCAGAGGGAAGGGGAGGAGGGAAATTTAGGGAAAAAGGATAAAGGAAGACAGGAGAGAGAGAGAAAGGGAGAAAGCAGGGAGGCAGAGCAGGGGAAAAGAGGAATGGGAAATGGGAATATGAATGGGAAAAAGGGAAAGGGAAAAAGGGAAAAAAGGAAAACAAGGGAAAGGGAAAAGGGGAAAAGGAAAAAGGGGAAAAGGGAAAAGGGAAAAGGGAAAAGGGAAAAGGAGGTTCTTCAAAGCTCATATTCTGTTTCATTCTTGTCTCTAATGAGAACAGGATTGTCCTCTGACAGTTTTATGAGGAACAGTAAAAAACCACCCTCCTTTAAGCTTTGTTAAATCTTCTGTCTCTCAAAGACTTTAAAAAACAGTACTGCAAACTGAATTTTAAAGAAGGTTCTTTAAAGAAACTGATTCATAAAGAAGTAACTTTTAAAATTTTTAATACTTAACTTAAAAAATCTTATTGAACTAGGTTACTGTTCTTTGCAACCGGAATTCTTTTCATTCAAGGAATCCGTTTTGCCCCAAAAATCTATGTATTAGGATAATTTTCGGTGTCTCTACATTTGATTAAAACAGTGTCATCAGAGTTCAGCGTAAGCTGACTTGTCTGAGTTTTCAATGAGTGTAAAAAGGAGGGGACAGTCTCACACAACATAAGAGCCTGAAACAATATCTGTACTCCTAGGCATCATTTTAAAAGTTATGGAAATGGGATTTAATAATCATATATTCCTGCTTTGAATATACAAAATCCTAGTAATGGATTTTTCTGCTCTCTACATTTTTTTAACAATGGCTGCATTCTCAGCATGAAACCTACAGGGAATCTTGACTTCTAAATGTTTTCAGATATATAAAAATGTGATTCACTGTTCACATTTTTTGAAAGCAAAGGATGATTATGTGCAAAAAGGAAAGGGATGGCAAGCAAAAATTGTAGAAAAGTCATTATTTCTTTTGGAAAGACCTTAGAAAGGAAAAAGGTTTGATAATGCTCTCCTGTAGAAAGAGTGCCTGTGGTCCAGTTTCAGCTGGAATTCTTTGAATATTCTAGTTGCCTAAAAATCCTGCTGAAATAAAAAATATTCATAGTCTGAAAACAATTCATATTCTTTTGATAGTGATGCTTGGTGCATTTCAGGCATTCTAGACAATACAAGGTCATATATCCTTTTTAACTTATGGTATAATTTGAACACAAGACAGAGAGCTGAGGGGACTGGCAGTGGCACTGTCTGGTCTGATCTGTTCATAGCAAATAGAGCTGCTCAGGTATGTTTTACTGAAATATTTTTTAATTGAAAAAAAACCACTATCAGACAAAAGATTCATCATTTTTCATGCATTTTTAACCAAACTCTGTCTGAAATGTAAGAAATAGACTTTGGCAGAATAACACCTCAAGAGCATACCACACAATGTCTGGTAATGGCACCATCTAAAACGTGGAAAATTCTAGTACCAATCCTCGCATCCTAGACAGGTACTTTAAGCCTTTTCTTCTTCTGGGTCCTGTTTCTCTCATCTTACAATGGAGAGTACCCACTTGCCTTACTAACTAAAGATTGAAAGAATCGTTTCTTTTGGCATTTCTCCACCAATAGGCTTTATAGTCACACATATACGCACCCACCCACCCACTCAGCCGCCTTTTAGTCCTGTGGTTATTCATTTATACAAATTAAAACACTTCAGTAGAGAAAACAGAGTACCCTCTTTTCCTTTTCATGCCCTATCCATAACACCAAAATGCACATGCCCAAGTCATGCCACTGAATTTGGGTAGCTGACATTGAAAATCTTAAATGGTTAGAGGCAAAGTAGAGCCTGGGATTAAGGACTCAGCAGTGAGCTATGGGCTGATTGGTGGATTCACCTCCTCTCATACCCTGAAGAATCTGGGTTTCTACTAGCTAATGAGCAAGAAAATGTTTGACACCTCTCCACTGTAGCAGTTTAAGATATTGTCAGTGATCTTTCTCCTTGGTGATGTGATTGACCCTCTCCAGTTACAAATCAAATGAAATGTGTGAAATGCGACGCATAGCCTTTGCTCAGTCATTTATTTCTTCGCTACAGCTTGAGCCATACTTAGCCCATCCATTATTTTATATTAATTCAGTATGAATATTTAGAAAACAATATATGCTTCACTATATGCTCATCAACTTTCATTGTGCATGTTTGAAACTATTATGCAGATGCTATACTCTACATATGTCGAAAGGCACAATCAAATAGGGAAGCTGGTTTGTGTTATTTACCTCCTGACTAAGAAAGCTGCGTTGGAATCACGCTAAAGTCTCTCTGTCTCCATTTGGATTGCTGTAACCACGTTCAGACAAAGAAGATAAAGAGAAACATTGAAGCACTGTTTATTGCCAGAACTAGGTTGAATAAACAAGTTAATTCAAAATACGAAAATAAATCTGTAACAAACTTGTATATAGAAAAAGACTCCTTTGAAATCTGAAGTGAGAGGTTAAGACTGGAAGGGCCAAAATAAAAAGTTTCTAAGAGGACAAAGGGCAACTTGTAGAAACTGACATGGATTTGATTAGATGACATACATATCATTAGGCAACTATTTATTAAATATCATAATTTTTCATGATATCTCTCAGAGAAGCAGAGTATAACAGGTTTCTTCTGCACTGAATTAAATCAATGTCAAAACTTCAAACAACCCCAGAGGTAATGGCAACAATGTCTTTGTTTGAAGGAGGTTCACCATGAAATTTATCCAACAACATCAAAAACTCATTTTCTTGTTGAGTTTTGGAAAGCTCAGGTCCAACCAAAAGAGTTCTGAGAATCATATGTGGACTGCACAGGCAGAATTTATCATGATGACCAAGGCAATTCTCTTTATGGCATTTCTTTAAATTATAGACAGCTGGGAATGATAGCACAGCAATAACAAATTGAGCAAAGAACAGTGAAAGCACTCAAGTGACTTTGTAACAGGATTTTGTGTAAATTATTATTTCAACTTTGAATTTTTTACTAGTTTTGGGAAAAAAAAGTTTTAACTTTTCTGGGCACTTCCTAGAAGAGTTGGGTCTATAGACAGAAGAACCTTAATTACAAACCAGAATTCATTCAAAATGTATTCTGTCCAGTTCGTGAGTCCTAAATTGACTAGGATTAAAAAGTAAATATTGCCTCAGGAGAAGGTCAACTAAAGAGAGGAGTACATTATTGCAGACAAGCATGTTCAAGCTGGTCAACATCTCTGGTCTCACAAATTCCTTCTGGCCATCAGTTTACACAATTACCACCACATCATTGGTTTTGGCTGCTGTAACTGCACCATCTTTTTTCAGGGTGCTCTTCAAAGACTTGTACACATGGGCCCTGGTCAAAATTCTGTACCCGCACAGAGTCTTTGATATCCTCACCTCCCCCAGGATGCAGCAGTGTGTACGGGCTCCCAGAGGAGGATAACACAGCCAACTGAGAGAGACAGAGAAAGGGTGCTGAAACATGGGGCAGGGAGGGGGATAAAGGGATGGAGGACAAAGTTTAGAGAGGAGTGTACTGATCATAATTAGGTGCTGGTATATGGTAAATGCATTGCTGTAAATATCTATGCATTTGCAGCCTCAGTAATAATCTGTTGCTTCATTGTGATTGCTTATCCCCAGAGGTAGCCATAGTGTGAAGCAGCTGGTCAGCAACGGCAGCTTATCTCCATAAATAAGCAATCACTACTGAAGAGGACTGCTGATCAGAAGGTATAAACCGTTCCTACATTCCTGCAGCTGATGGATAGTGACAGCTTGCTCTAAGTAGTAATTAGTAACTGACTTGAACTAGACAGCAATGATCTCGACAACAGAAATTTGCTCCTCATGGTAAGAACCAAACACTTCTGTCTGAAATTTCCTGGAATTCAGTGCTTTCTGGATGCATCCCTCTTCCTGAGCACCCACTGAATGCCTCAGTAAAATGCTGATGGCATTGATTTGCCTGGGCTTTCTGGCTGCCTGGCAGAGCCATTTAAGCTAACCTGTGTGACTGTGCTGTGAAATGGACTGGAAGCACTCGCGCAGTTAGTTACTAGGTAACAGCTGAGAGGAAGCAAGGATCAGCTTCCCAAATAATTTCCTTGTGCAAGTCTTCTGGGTACAAGGTCTGGGCCATTCCCAAGAAAGCTGATTTAAGTCTTGAGGTCTGAGAGCTGCTATTCTTCATCAACGACTGTAATTACCCTGTGCTCAAGCTCCCAGTTATCATTTTAGTTTCAAGAGCATTTGCTGTGTGGATTCTTAGAGTAGTAAGCCTTAAATTTCTTCTTGCTGGCATATTGTGATGATGCAAACATGCCCAAGTATTTGTCCTGAAATTTCCCCTGCCCAGACCAGTAACTTCTTTTAGTTTCAGCATTTTAATTCAATAGTTACAATAGCCCATCCCAACTCCACCTCAAATTAAAGTCACTTGCACATGCAATCTAAACTGTCAGTCCACACACCAGGTCTCTTTTCTTGTAATATTTTTATCCCGATTGCCTTAATGACACAGACCACTGGCTCATACAGCTTTATGTATTCCATCTCTGTACAGTGTTAATTTATATTAATGGAAAAAAGGTATGAGTTCTCTTAAATAAAAATTTGGTTCTGTAAGCTTACACTTTTTACTCTAAAATTCATCTATGAACAGGAAACAGGAAATGTTTCACTGATTTCCTTGTTTTATAGGAAAATGACATGATGCAACAGAATCCAACAGATGCAGGACAGGAAGAATTTTAATGTATTGAGGTTGTAACTTCTCTATGGTGCTTCCAGGATGAAACTATGATTGGCTGCTTTCAGTCAGAACTTTGATATTGTTTTCTATTGATGTGAATATAAAATGAAACGAAACAATTCAAAAATTATTGAGTAGACAGTTCTAATGCTGTTGATTACAATCATCATTAGACAATATAAAATGGAGTACTAAGGAATCAAAATTTATAAAGCAGAATGAACTGAAATTATTTAGAATTTACTAGTTGTCCCTTTGTCTCTATTGAAAAAATAAGAGGTGGAACATGATAGTCTGTGAGAGATTTTAACTAACTCAGTCTCTATGTAGTTTTCATTATTTTCTCTGTTCTTGCCACAGTGGTGGTCCCATACTAACAGGTGTCTTTTCTGGTATATTGTGCTACGCAAGTACCTACTTTGACAACAGGTTTGTCAGGCTGCTGAAAAGATGTTACAACCATTTCCAATGTACCTAATGTCTACTGACAGACAGGGAAATGAAATCTCTACCTCCCTCTTAGAATGTCTGTGTGATGCTCCACCTCTATTGGGTTCTTGCCCAGAGAATAGGTAAAATCTTGCTTGCTCCTGATAGAGCAATTACAGGGAGGTTTGATTATCTAGGGTACCAAAGACTCAGGGTAGAAACAGGAACACACCCTTCAGTTTCCTGGCATGAGGTGGTGTCATGTGCCCTTTTCTTCCAGTGGTGTGTGCTGGTGAATTCCTAAAACTTCTGCTGTTCCTCATCACTTTCCATCCTGACAGTGTTGATATCAGTGAAAATATCTTGGAAACTTCCTTGACCTGCATATCCACAGCTGAATCATTTTGGCTGTGGCTAAATTAGGTTCAAGTGCTTTTGATGCACAAGAGTGTTCAGTAGGCATGCAAGTTTCCCCTTGCATTCAGTTGGTCCTTAATTTTTATAGCAATCATATATATAGAAATGACATTTGGTTCAGTATTAGGCTTTCTTCAGAAAAATAATCACAGCTTTTGTGTTCTTGCGTATAATGTCCCAATGAATACTTTTCTACTTCTTTTCTGCCTTGCAGTCTGGCTTTCATTTCTTATTCTCTCTGCATCTCATTTTACTGTAAACAGGACAGAATGCTTCATAATTTAACAAAAATGTGAACAATTTAGACTGAAGGGAGTTTTGGAGAAGTTTCAAGTTAGATTGTAACGTCAACTTTATAGAGCATCTCTGCACTTCTCTTTCAGAAGAACAAAGAAGCTAATGTGCTGTGGCGAACAGATTTTGTGCTGGTAAACCCATGCTCTGGGAAAAAAGGGGGGAAAAGAGTACCCACATATCTCTTTAGTACATCAAGAATCAGAAAAATGCCAAGAATGATGAAGACACTATGACACAGAGGTCAGTGTCTTCTTAACCCAGTACTGTAGACATAACTTAGAAGCATTGTGGATGTCAAGCAAAAAGGAATGCTGTTATGTTGACATGAGTGCTATTATGTTCTTTTTTTTTTTAAATCTGGTCTGCAGAAGTAATCTGTGGCAATTGCTTTGCTAAATATTAGCACAGTGTTGAGAAAAATGTAGACAATATGTTCTTACCATAAACAGACAAAATGGGTCAGGTTTGCTGTTATGGAGGTAAAGAGTTAGGTCTTGGGAACATTTGTATTGCTCTGTGATATAGCAGTGGAAGTAGAAATGTAAGGTTTCTTCTCAGTTAGTCATCCTACTGGTAAGTCTAACGGAAGTGTAACAGCCCTCAATGTAAACCCCCACAGAACACTCCTGTATCTGCTAATCACAGAAAATATGTCTACATGAACATGTTAAACAGCTTTTCAGTTTTCAACCAGGGTTTATTTGTATCCATTCTGTGATATTTTGCAACTTCAGGCCACCCCCATCAATTCATTTTCCAGTGCCTGCTGGTATTTTGGTGTGCCTAGGGAGACTTTTGCTCAGTCAGCTTTTCTAACTTTTTTGAGCAATTAGTTCTGAAAATTTTTCAGACTGTGCTGACTTGAAATACCTCCACGCTTTTCCTTTCTTTTTATAACATGCCCAATTGTCTTTACGTTTTTTTGTTTGAAGTGATTTTGGATAGGTAGAATTTCTCTGCATTCTTGGAGATCACAATGCATATAGTTTGGAAAAGGTGGTTTGCTTCCAGAAGGCACTGGGGGAAATTTTGGGCAGTAATTTTCCTTTATCTCATCAGGTTTATATGACATACTGCATGAATGAATGGTGAAAGTGCTCAGAGTGGTAAACTATCTGCCCATGGAGCCAAGACTTTGTAAGCAGGTAATCTTAGTAATTGGGGGACCCCTTTTGTTCCAGGTTTGGGGTGAAGCAGAGACAACGTTCTGTCCAGTGAAAGAAGCTATTGCTTACACTTGTTGCTGCAGTAACCAGGGTCAGGAGTTGCACCTGTGGGGAGGAGTGGACAGGACAGGTGTCCCAAACTGACCAATAGGATATTCCATCCCATCTGCCATGCTCAGTATAAAAGCTGAGGAATCAAAAGGGTCAGGATTCTTGTTTGATGGCTCTTGTTCCTTGATGACTGATGCCCAAGGAGAACCCTGTCAGCTGGTCTACCTTTGATCTCCATCAGCGTGTTCTGGAACACAGTTCCCAATCATTGAGACCAGTCTGGAACTTTCCCAGTGTCTGCCAGTGACATCTATCTGGGAACTTCATATGGTTTTGTATATATTTTCATATATATATAGTATCTATTTCATTATTTTCTTTTTGATTTTATTATTGATATTTCATTGAAATAGTTTAGTTTTTTTGCAAACTCATGAATCTCTTTACCTCTCTTCTTCCTCTCCGTGGAGTGAGAGGGCAGGGAGCCAGCAGCTTGCACAAGGGTGCAGAAGCAGGGCCAGCAGCAGCCGCCAGCCCTACTCCTTTAAAAGGCAGTGCAGCAACCAGGAGAGGCACAGAGTGTGGCACATCAACCAGGACATGGTGTGGCAGTTTGTGTGGCTGTTTGCACAGAAAGAGACACAAAAAGGCTGTGGGAAGCTCAAGAGGAGAGTTCAACTATGGTCTCTACCCAAAAGACACAGAAAGTTGCATCTTCTGTGCTTGCCAGAGCAGACATAGCCACACAGACAGAGCTCCTGTGGAAGCATGCAGCCACCCGGGTCTCTGGCTACAGGCAGTGACTTAATTTCTCACAGCTAATGGATGGTAGAAGGGATAGACATCCAGCTGGCTATCTACTCAGCCTTGTAGCAGAACTAAAAGAGGAAGAAGGTGGCGGAGCATCAGGGAGCAAGAGAAAGAAATAGATCGGTGGAATCAGGCTCTGACCTCGATGAGAGAAAAACAGAAAAGCCATCAAAAAAAACTGTGCTAAAAGGAAGCAGTGATCAAAAGGAGAACTGTGAATGGAAGCAAACCCATGCTAGGGGTGGCAAGCAAACCTGCCCCTTGATCACCTTGCCTAACCAGGTGCCTCTGTATAATAGGGAGTTAGGCCAGCCCACAGATGATATGGAAGATGGTTTGACTACACGAGAAGAGTTGCCAGAATCAGCGAGGTCTACCCTCTGTTTAAAAAACACCTCCATGAGGTAGAAAACGTTGGTTTTAGTTGTAGGTGACTCCCTTCTGAGGGGATTGGAGGATCAAATGTGCTAGGCAAACTTTCTTCTTAGGGAAGTATGCTGCCTTCCTGGCGCCCAGGTCAGGGACATCACTAGGAAACTTCCTAGCCTCGTTTGGCCCTCAGACTACTACTGTTGCTCTTTCATGTGGATGGCGATGTGTAATCAAGTGTAATCAAAAGAGACTTCAGGGACTTGGGAGAGTTAATAAGGGAATCTGTTGTGCAAGTTACCTTTTCTTCTGTTCTCCCAGTTATAAGCAGTGACTCTGAAAGAAGTAGACGTACAGTTGTCTGCATGGCTCCATGGTTGGTGTCACCACTATGGTTTTGGTTTTTTGACAATGGGATGGCCTACATGGCACCATGACACCTGGTGTTGGGTGAGGTTCATCTTTTTGAAAGGGAGAAGAGGGTGTTTGTTCTTGAGCTAGTGGAGCTCTTTGATCAACCTTTAAACTAGGTTGTTGGGGGAGGGGAATGTTATCCAGCTTGCTTCGACAAGCCAAGGGATGATGTTCTAAGGTCAGAGGGATGAGTCACCAGCAAAGGCCCTCAACCTGTTCCTCAGAGATGTGCTGGGTATGCTGCAGCATACTCCGAGTCTTACGGAAACAAGCCAGGGGTTCCAGAGGCAATAGGAACTGGGGGATCATGGATAAAAGACCTCAAAGAAAGGCCACCTGAAGAGCAGCACAAAGGAAATGCAGCTACTCCAGCCTGTAGGTCAGCTACTTAGAGCACCCAGCTGAAGTGCCTTTAAGCAAATGCACATACCATGGGAAACAAGCAAGAGGAGTTAGATATGTGTGCATACTTTCAGAGCTAAGAAGTCATTAGCATCACAGAGATGTGGTGGGATGGGACCTATGATTGGAGTGTTGGAATGGAGGGATACAGACTCTTCAGGAAGAATAGACTGGAGAGATGAGGAGGGTGTATTGCTCTCTATAGCAAAGAAAAGCTGGGATTCATAGACCTCCATCTGTGGATGTATGAAGAACCAAGGGAGAGCTTATGGGTCAAGACAAAAGGGAACATGGGGGCAGGTGATTTTATAGTAGGGGTCTGCTGCAGGCCATCTGACCAGGACAATGGAATAGATGAGGCCCTCTAATAGGAGCACTTTCACAGACCCTGGTCCTCTTGGGGGATTTCAACTACCCTGATATCTGTTGGTAGAACAACAAAGCAGGACACAACAAGTCCAAGAAGTTCTTGGAATATGTCAATGACAACTTTCTTCTTCAAATGGTAGAGAAGCCAATGTGGAGAGGAAACATGGTGTAACTTGTCCTTTACCAACAAGGAAGAGGTTGGTGTTGTTGGACCTGTTGGTGGGGAATGTCAAGCTCAAGGGTACTCTTGGCTTCAGTGATTGTGAAATGGTATAATTCAAGATCCTTAGGGAAAGCTCACTACCCTGGACTTCAGGAGACCAGGCTTTGGCCTCTTGAGGGACCTGCTTGGCAGGGTAATATGTGAAAAAGTATTGGAGGGGAGAGGGGCCCAAGGAAGCTGGCTAGTATTCAAGTATCACTTCCTGCAAGCTCAGGAGCAGTGCATCCCAAGAAAAAATTCAGGCAAAAAAAAAAAGGAGGCCTGCATGGACGATCAAGGAGCTCATGGACGAGCACAAAAGCACAATGGAGGCCTATAGAGGGTAGAAGCAAGGACAGGTAGACTGGGAGGCATACAGAGAAACTGCCCAAGTGTCCAGGAACCAGATTAGGCAAACTAAAGCCCAGACAGAATTCATTCTGGCCAGGGGCATTAAGGACAACAAGAAAAACTTCTCTAAGTATGTCAGTGATAAAAGGAATGGTGAGGAAGATATGGGTTTTCCCTGGAAGGAAACAGGAGACCTGGTCACCCAGGGTATAGAGAAGGCTAAAATACTGAATGACTTTTTCGCCTTGGTCTTCACCAGCAAGGGCTTTAACCACACTGCCCAAGCTGCAGAAGGTAAAAACAGGGACTGTGACAATGAAGAACTGCCCACAGTAGTAGACAATCAGGTTTGAGACCATCTAAGGAACCTGAAGGTGCATAAATCCCTAGGACCTGATGAAATCCATCCACAAGTCATAAAGGAGTTAGCAGATGAAGTTGCCAAGCCACATTCCATTATATCTGAAAAGCCGTGGCAGCCTGGTGAAGTTCTCACTGACTGGAAAAGGGGAAACATAACCCCTATTTTCAAAAACAGAAAATAGGAAGACCCAGGAAACAGCAGGTCAGGCAGTCTCATCTTGGTGCCCAGCAAGATCATGGAGCAGATCCTCCTGGAATCTCTGCTAAAGCACATGGAAAATAAATAAGGATGTGATTTGTGACAGGAACTGGCTGAATGGCTGCACTCAAAGGGTTGTGGTCAACAACTCGATGTCCAAGTGGACACCAGTGATGAGTGATATTCCTATGGGTCAGTGTTGGAAACAGTGCCATTTAACATCTTTAACAGAGACATGAACATTGGGATTGAGTGCAGTCTCAGCGTGCTTGTTAATGACACCAAGCTGTATGGAGCAGTCAACATGCTGGAGGCATGGCACCTTGGATATGCTTGAGAGGTCAGCCTGTACAAACCTCATGAAGTTCAACCTGGATCATAGAAATCCCAAGTACAAATAGAGGCTGGGCAGAGAATGGATTGAGAACAGCCCTGAGGAGAAGGACTTGGTGGTGTTGGTGAAAATCTCATGAGCTGGCAATGTGCGCTTTCAGCCAGAAAGTCAATCACATCCTGGGCTGCATCAAAAGAAGCATGGCCAGCAGGTTGAGGGAGGTGATTCTACTCCTCTATTCTGCTTTCATGAGACCCCCACCTGGAGTGATGTTCAGCTCTGGAGTTTTCAGTGCAGGAAGGGCTTGGGCCTGTTGGAACTTCAGGAGCCAACTGACCCTCCATAATCAGATTCATCTGGTTACTTTAAGTAGGAGAAATCCATGCTGAGTATCTTAATGTTTTATGTGAGAGATCAAGGTGGCTTCATATCAAGAATTCTTGGGAAATTGTTTTGGGGATTTTTATTCAGGATATTATTTTCAAAATTAACACTACAACACATTGGAATTTTTCCAATACATTGGAAAATTGAAGTTCTCAAAGGGTGGGAAATTATAATAAAATTTGTTGCTTCTGGAATAGTTGCATGGGTATATATTCTAATATGGGTTTAATTATATTATCATATAACATGTTTTCACTGGAACTACTTCCCAGAAACTAAGGATCACCACGACTCTCAGTGCTGTTAGTTTCTCTGAAAGCAGGGCAAACCTTGCTTCTAATAGTCTGTGTGAAAGCTGTAACAGAAAAGATCCCACTAAACCAAAGACTTGGTCCTATATGTCTACAGAGACACCGAAAGAATACATAATCCAGTGTTATTCTACTGGAAGATACTCAGGGACCATACTAACAAGGCCAGTATATGAACTTCTAAAGAAGGGATGTGGAAACTAAATGATCTTTTCAAATCACAGGGCTTCTGTACTGATGATGACCATGTGGAAAGATAAATTCCCACATTATGGAACCAAAGTTTTCCATTGTTATATTCAGTATATTCTACTGAACTTGTGAAAACAAGCATTCAGAATATAAGAAGTGCCAGAGCAAAAGTTAGCCATGCAACTGTAATGCATTTTTATTCTCAAAAGACACCTCCCTCATTTTTTAGTGCTTCTGAGGATAAAGCAGGCTTTTGAATGAGAGGTGGCTTCATCTGGAAGATGAATGAGGCAAAGTTTTGAGAGACAAGGTCCCGTAAAGAAAGATGTCTCTCCTTCAGGGAACATCTTACTCTATGTTTCTCTTACTAAGTCTGTGTGTGATCTTGGGCAAGACTTTTAAATCAGTTTCTCTAGGGCTTTAATTGAATATGTTCCTCATTTTCTGATACGTACTGAAGATTTCTAGATCTTGATTCATAGAAATGCTGAGTACTCACATCTGCAACTGAAATCAATGAACCTGCATTTTGAAAAAGCTGTGCACTGTGGAAAAGAAAGTCACTGTGCTTCAAGTTGGTTACACAGTACTGATGGACAGTTTGTTCATTTTGCCTCTACTCTTCATATATCTTGATTTTTCATTTGTGAAATCCATATGGTAATAACAACAGCTTTGGTACTCCTTTAAGATAATTAACTAAGTAGGTCAGAGTTTCCACAAGTTATAGGCCTAAAAATGGAGATAAAAAAAATCTTAAAGGCTTCTATAGATCTTGAATCTAGATTTTGAAGCTTTAAATGTACCCTGTAATACTGAAGGAAATGTTGAAAATATCAATTAAAATAATAGCTTACAATTTTATTTTTTTTAATATTGAATATATTTTGAAAAGATTTCTCTTAGTAAAGCCAAAATAAGAATACTAGTTTTGTAAGTATCAATGGAGTCTATTTTCAAATATATCTCAGTGGAATGGTTGGTTTTCAAAATCTGAACTTATATCAAACCCCCCAAATTTTGTGTAAAATGTTATATGTAGTTCTAGCAATACAAAACTTATGAGATTGCTGTGAAGTTTATCGGTTCTTACAAATCAAGGGAACTAGATCTGAAAAGGTATTTAGGGTTTTCTTTTAATTTCATTGTTCCTTATTTTTTTTCCTTTTTAAAGTGCTAGGGATGTGATCTGCTGTCTCTTGCATTTTGTCCAGACTCGTCATGTCTGGATTTTATATGCATACCTGCATTTTATCCAGACAATGACCATGGATACCACAGTGACATGATCTCTCATGTTTGACTGTTTCAGACAGTGACATTATCTTTAGGGTAAGGTTTCCTGGGCACTCCTGCCAATGACAAGGGCAATTTAGGTAGCCTTCCCCTCTCCTCCCTGTCTCACTTTTGCCAGTACGTTTCCTACAAGAATGATGTATCTCACTGGGGAAATGATCAGCCGGACACCAGACACTTCTCATGGTTGTTTGAAATCACGTTTTCTTCCTGTGTACAGTCTGTGCAAACATTGTGTTGGGGCAATTGAGGGGTCACTGAAGAGGGAACAGTGGCAGAAAAAAACAACTAGACAGTGTGGACAGGGAATGGGGACTGACAAATGTCACCTTAAACAAATGCCTGTTAAACTGGAGCCTGGCTTAACAGATAGTGTCTTTCTAGGAATAAAGTTTACTGATTCTTTTAAATAATGGATTGCTTTAATGTTACACAGGAAAAAAATAAATAAATAAAAGGATATTGTTAGAGAACAGAGCTGTAAATAGCCTCAGGCAATTTCATACAGAGAAGGGAAACAAAAACAAAATGAGAAGTCATTGGCAATATGAACCTCTACTGATTAAATCTGATCTTATGATCTCTGCTGGGAAACGCACGAACACTACAGAGTAAACTTGCTTGAGAATAAGTCACAACATTGAATAAAGTTTATAACACTATGAATGGTCTTATTAGGAGAATGTAAAACAGACCTTCCACGGAAAAAAATAGCACACTCTGCTGTCTTTATTCCCATTATAAAACCAGCAAAAATTTAGGGCCTAACCACCCACCGTTTCCTTCTGTCTTAGTAGATATTAATGGCTCATTGGTCATCTGGTAGGATTAGAGTCTACCAGGATTTTTTTTATATGCACACATTAAAGACCTTTTACCTCACAGTTCAAGGAAAGTCTTTTCCATAGTTCAATATTCAAGATGTCCATCAGCTTGATATTCAAGTATTATAATGTACCTTCCCCCAAGTAAATTACTTCTCATGGGCAGTACTGACGTGCATAGCAAGCAGATAATGGTTCTTCCTCTAAATGTCCTAGTGCTATTGTATTACTCATAATTAAGAAAAGAAACTAATTTCAATGAAAGTTTATTTCATGTGGCTTTATCATTTTTCCTATGGAATAGTACTTTTCTAGGCACTAGACTAGTACTTGTCTTTTGGGTCTGAGGTACCAAAGAATCATAAAATGAGTGTGATCTCTTCAAACACCAGTTCCATGCTCTTCAAGTGCTTTCTTTATTTCCATGCAATTATTCTGCCTCTATTCCAGCCAATTCCATGATCATCTGCAGCTCAGATGATGAGTCTGCAGTGATTTCCCCAGAATTACTCTAAAAGTTGCACATACAGTCCTAGCTTTAATTTAATTGTCCGAGCTCAAGCTAATGTAAACTGGCTGCGCATTAGTTGCTTGAAGCAGCAGTCTGGGTTCCAGGCAAGTTAGTGTAGCCTGCACCGGAAGCCAATTGTATGGAAGTTGCTATTGCCATACAAATTAGCCGCATTAAACTAGCCATACTTACTTTATCTCTGCATAAATGACAGATAAGCTTTCCAACAACACTCAGACAAGCTTCAACTGGAACAACAAACATTCACATTTAGTACATCAGACTAACTCAGCTGGACGGTGGGTATTTGCTGGCAGAACCAGAATGAAAACTCGTAAGGGAATAGACTGTGGTGAGAGCAAGATGAGATGTTGTGAATGTTTTTAAGAAAACAATGTTCCTAGCCTTCGTTTGTTGTTGCTCAGGCAGTTTCATCCTCTACTGCCTGCACTTGTGTAATGTGAGCATGAGGAAAAGTGATAAAAAGAGCAAAGGCATGACTGATTGCTTAAACTATACAACACAGGAAGAGTCAGGTCTACTGCTCATTTGTACTGCTGGGCATAATACATATGGACAATTAGAATGCTTTAATTTTATTTAGCATTTCAAGATACGAATTTAACAATAGTGACTAATATATCTTCATGGGTTTCTGAAGCTGTTCAGTGAGATATACCCACAAAGACTGAAATATTTAATTCCTTGCTCTGCTGTTCACTACTTCTGGGATAATCAGGAAGTTGCTTAACCTTGAGCTGTTTGTAAGTTGAAAAGTTTCAGTGAATTCTCTGACAAATTTGGCAAAAGTTACTTAATTTGATATTGTACCTTTGAGATTTACATCTCATAGGTTTACATTACATAGGATAGATTTACATTACATAGGATAATATAAAATCATTGAGAAGTATAGAATTTCATTGCCTCGCCTAAACATAACATAGTTCTTGTGTTATCTTTCTATTGTTTATTGATAGAATTTCAAAAGGCTTCCCTTTTGAAGGCAGCTGGTAACCTACTGTATTTTATGACCCTCACTGCAAGACATCAGACAAGCCCTGATGATCAAGATTATCCTGATCTAAAGAAATAACATACAATATGAATTCAGATAGAAATTCAAATTGCAGTGTTTCTCCAGCTGAAATTCTGTGGAATTTCACACCAGTGGACTCCGGTATATTTTTTCTAAAGGCCAAAATATAAAGTTCTAATGACTGTGGACAGTAACACATGGACAAGTAGGATTCCTATCAAGGTAGACACAGGTGTTCCAGCCCTGGGGACTTCATGGCTCACCATCAAGAGAGAGATAGAGTCTAAGTCTTCTTTTTATCAATTTTTTTGATAAATAAAATTTTGTTAATTTCTACAGAAAAAAAAAAAGTTCTGATTTTCTATTATTTCAACTGAAAACCTCTATGATGTGTCTGTCCTGGGTTGAACAACACAGGACTAACTTATCTTCTAATGCTTGGGAATACATCGCTTTTGGAATTCTATAGTGTCTGAATTCATGAAAATATTTACTTTATAGCCAGCTATGCTATGTGTTTTCGAGCCTCACCAGGTGCAGGGATGAAGAGGAGCGAGGGCTGCGCATTTGACCCAGGCTGGCCAACAGTGTAATTTCATACCATGAACGTCACATTCAATATAAACATCACATTCTTGCTGTGTAGCTCTCTCTCCCTTGGTGGCAGTGGTCCAGACAACTCCCTGCCCCAGTGCCAGACCCTGAGGCCTTCCCTTCCTTCTGAAGCCATTGTGCTGGCAGTGCCCGCCATTTGCTGTCCCTGCTGGGAGTGCACAGCTTCCCCCTGATAGAACTGGTTGAGTATAATTCTTGTAGATCTTACATTACTATCAGGATCAATACTGGTTCTTTATTATTATTGTTAATTATTTGGTCTTATCCTATTAAATCTATTTATATTTCAACATTTGTGTTTCCTTGTTTTCCCTGCTTCCCCTTCCTGGGTGGGGAAGGATCATCAGGTGATAGAATAATTGTCTAAACAGTAAATTGATAGGGGTTTTATCAAACCATAACAGTGCTAATGGACCTTACTAGGTGAGGAAGCAGCTGAAAGTCTGCATTCGTGTCTAAGTGTTGTACTGCAGCTGTTATGCTGGGCTTGCGCATTGTACCTTAAGCAAAACCTAAGCAGTCCTGTAAGAAAAAGATCTCTGTGCAACCTAGCCTTTTCAGGACATGTAAAGATTTTTTTTAAATTGTCTGGCATCCTAACCTGTACCAGAATTAGAATAATAAAGACATATTCTTCAAGGGTGGTCCAAAGGAAATGTTTTCCCTTCAACTGGAACTGCCTTGTGTTTACTTCAGTTCAACTTAACTGAGTATCCCACCGGCTGGGATTTTATTATTAACTCCTTAGGTTTTATTTCACTAATCTAAAGAATCTACTGCCTTCAGAGGAGAGAAAGAAGATGGCTTCTTAAAATTGGATACTGTTGATAAAGTGTGGAAAAGTTCTCTTCCTGAAAACAATAACCTACATCTAATGGTAAGAAATCACCAGCAAATTCCATTATGTTTGTGAGCTTGACATGTGGTGCTTATTAAATGTAAGAACAAAGCCACTTTATACATCATAATGTTCACATTACAAATTCACTGCTCATAATGGTGCTGCAAGTGTGTATGCAATTTTTCTGAACTTATGAAATATATTTCTGACACCTCAGGTATTGATGTATGCATGCACGATATTGTCCCAGTGCAGTAAGGGAGACTTAACTGATGTCTGCAAGATTTGATTTATTACAAGTAAATATGATTGCCTTCATAATCTGATTTTATTATGTTCGGGACTCTCGCAGGTAAACTCTTAGTAGAAGGAAGAAGACCAGTTTTATTAAACCAGTCTATTTCTGCAAACCAAATAGTTTCTTGGAAAAAAAAAAAAAAAGGAAGGTCAAGAATGATAAAGAGTATTTTTTTTTTATGCCAAACTTCATTCCTTCATGTGAATATTCTGGAATACTGGAATAACGAAAGGCAGAGAACCAATCTGTGCACTTCACTGAACCTCTGCAGGATAGAAGCAAATGCTGTCGCTATAACTTCTGTTGCAATGTTACTTTGATATTGCCTCAGAATTCCTTGCTATAAAGTATGGCACCAACTCTCAGAGTAGTTGTTTTGTACTTTATGATAACAGAGCTGTGCAGAAAATAATGTTGTATACATGTTTTGTGCAACATCCTTTTTTTAAAAAAAAAAAATTTAAGACATGGCAAAATTACAAAGGATGCCTCCTACCTGAGTGGGATATTGACCCTTTCATGCAAAAAAATAAAAAAGAAAATTTCACAATAGGGCTTTGTGCCTTCCCATGCTGGTGAGAGAAGTTGTACCTGGGTTACATGGAGTCTTATTCCCTTGTGTAAGCTAAAAATGTATTCTTCATATTGTCCATATTGTCCAAAAGTATACTGTAAAGCCAAACATATTTTACTCTCTTTTATGTTGATGTAAATAGTGAGCAACCCATTGAAGTCAGTATAGTTGTGGGCACTGTATCATGTGAACAGAAGAGAAATCAGGTGTCTAACTGAAAGCATTGTCTAGCCAGTGTTTCAGTGAGCTTGTGACCATCCATCCAATGTAGGCAGGCAGAAATTTAATAGTTCTTTCATCAAATCAATTTTTTGATTTGAAAGGATCACCGAGGACACATTAGTTACTGTGAGATACCTTTCCCTGGCAAGATTTTGAAATCCTGGATGTGCATCCTGCTATACAGTGTTGTCCAGTTGCATGGTTCTTAAGACTGCATATGCATTTTTTGGCTAAAAGTGCTTAGACCTCCAAATGCTACACCATCCTTTAACTTGAAAACATATTTTTTCAATACAGCATGGAAAGAGATGTTTCAGAGAGCTGGTATCTTTACTGTTCTGTTTTGAGTTTCAAATTAAAAAAGTAACATGGTAAAAATTGCAGTTTGGCTTCTTTGAACTAGACTGGGGCTTCTGTACCCATCTGATTGTTTATCATAAGGCTTCTCTTCAAATGTAAAAATAGGCACAAAAGCTTGGTTGAGCTGCTACCCACATCCTCTAAAATCTACTTAGCCAAGATAATGACACTTTGTGGCACTTATTGAAATGTTTCTAGCTTCTAAAGGAAATCGAGCACTCTGGTTAAATGAAGAAAATCTGGGTTGTCACAATATGATCAGATAAGTTCAGAAATGGAAAAGGAGGTTCTGTTCTGCACTGTTTCTGGTGTGGGTACTAGGACAGTCAATTTGAAAGGACAACAGCAAAAAACCACAGGCAGTAGAGCTTTATAGTGATTTTATAGCATATTTTTTTATATATATCTCTATATGCAACTTATTGCATGTTGCTGTTCAACAACATTGCACAGAGATGATTTTTTTCTCACCTGTTGTAATTACTACTGTATTCATTTATTGCCAGCAGTAACATACAGACCTACTTCCAGCTGAAGTGTCTGTCTCAGAGTTGGTTTAATTATTGTTGTTACTTTTTCTCTCTTTTAAGTGGGAAAGGTGGTAACTATGCCTCTGCAGCTAAATATGGGAAGAAGGCCTAAACTGATTCCATGTCTTGTTTTTCAGCGAGTTATTCTTACACCACGGCAAGCCCAGAATCACATTCTGAGAATGAAAAGATGTAAACCCCCAGATGTATAAATCTAAGGAGCAAAAATTCCATCATATCCAGGGGACAGATGAACTCATTCCAGTAGCTCTCAGAAATGGACTAGGAAAAACACCACATTATTAATGTGTGTGTATGTGTGTGTTTACTTGTATGAAATACATATTTAGACCCTACCAGTGGGAAATAAAAGCCAGCAATATATCTTTTTATTTCTTCAATCGTATTAATTTCTTCAGCAAAGGGTAACAAAAAGTTTAGTTACTCTGTAGACTTAAGTCTCCAATATGGTATAAATATAATATGTGATGGTGGACAGTGTAATGGAATTTTATTTTCATCCAGTAGGGACGACTGTACAGAATCCATTAGTGGCTTTGCTTTGCTCTGCCACCTGTGAGTTACGCAGTCATTCCTAACTCATGAAAATGAAGTATGCTGTCCTTCCCGCCATCAGAAATCCTATATTTATGAACACACACAATGCAGAATATATTAATGTGTATAGTACTGGCTCATCTGTGGACCTTTCAGGTATATGTAAACTTATACAATATGTTCACGGATAGGTCTTAATGTGTGGCTACATACACATTATTATATAGGTCTGAGGGCACTGTTTCTTGTAAATGAATGAATAATTTTAACTGAAGATATGCCACAGGATGTGTTTTTACAGGGAACTCAGCCAGCAGGTACTTGCCAATACATGAACAAAGACAACACTTTCTGTTCTAAACACTCGAATTGAAAAATTCAGAATGTCACATAATGCAAATGACACACAGAGTCACAACACCACATTATTATCATTTATATTACCTCATTTCATGACACAATCACTGATAAATTGAAAGTAAAATGACAATAGCATCGTGAAATCGTGAATCTCTCTTTTTTTTTTTTCTTCTCTTTCTAAAATTTTTTGGTAAATAGAATCCTGGCTAGCATTTGAAAGAATTCATCATTTCCTCATTTGGTAATTTCTTGTGAATTAAAACACTGTGTGACAGGAGATTTTCTAATACCAAAAACAAACTGTTTGAATAGAAAGAAAATTGTTCTCTGCAAGGTGCTTGTTCACTGTCAATCCAGCACTTTTTACTTGCACTAAATTCACTTTAAAGAGAATAGTCCATGAGATTTACAACTGAGTTCTTGAGGTGAGTTGCTGTGCTTGTTTTTTTAATTTCTCCACAAAATATTAAGCTCATGCAGGACTCTTGAATACATCAGATATTTTATGGGATGGTCTTCAGGATTCTGTTGCAGTATCCAAATGCTGTAGTATAGTTTTCTGTAAATGTGTTGGTGTCCTACATATACTTTAGTAAGCAAAGGTTTTGGGAAACATTTTAGTTTCAAGCCTTGCATAGGCTACCATAAACTACAAAAATGTCCATTACCTAGGGAAGGGAGCAGTACCAAAAATTAAGAGACAGAACATTCTTAGCAAATTCTTTACCACTTACACATGAAAGCAGGAGAGGAATCATGGCTTTTAAAGCCAATTTAGTTCAGTGGTGTAAAGATGGGGCATCTTGTGATGTCTTGTGTTGTTTGGGAAGCTTGTGGCAGAGTAGTTGGTAAGTGAGCCCAAAGATACAGTAATGGGCCCACTACAGCATTTTGCTTAACATTCATTGTTGTTTGGTAGGATTTGACAGAAAGTGAAGATGTTGTGATTGTGTTGACTGCTCTGCTTACAACAACAATAGTGCAGACATTGGGACATAGGATTTTAGGAAAATGACCAAAAAAAAATTACTTTTTAAATCAAGGGAAAATTACTATACCTCTGCTTACAAAAGATTCCTCTAAGCAATATAATAAGACTCTCTGGTCTTAACTTTGAGAAAGTCAAGAAGAGGAATGCGTTCAAATGAAAGAATTTGATCTACATCTCTCTTGCTTTGTTCCTGTGTTCCTGTATGCTGCCTAATCATTTCCTTCTCTTCACAGGTTTCATTGAATGTTTTTAGTTAGATGTTTTTGTGTTTTTATAATAGCTCTCTCGAACCACCATGGCTTCTGTCTGCAACTAGACTTGCAAACCAAAATTGAGTAAAGTTGAGAAAACAACAGTAACATTTTCAAAATCTCTGTAAGAAGAGAATGCTTTCAACATCATATGGTTGCAAGTATGTTAAAGATTTTTTAATGTTCAGTCTGCCGACACTGAAGGCCACTGTTCATTCCCCACCCTGAACACACCAATTCAAAAAACAAAAGAAGCAAATTTTATGGAAAAGGTCTATCACAAAATTACTTGCATTACTTTTCTGTAAATTAATCTATGTCTCCTCCAGATAACCTTATTTATTCTCTGAATATGTAATACACAGAAAAGCTTAAAAACAGACAGGAATGATAGCTCTGTGAGTGTAAAAATCATCCATTTTCATTTCTATTGCAAGACCTGCAAGATCATGTATCTTTGCCTTTGAAAATGATTGATCAGGGAATGATCATCATTTGCTGTAAAATGCCATCATTTGATCACTTTCTATATTCCTATGATAACTTAAATAAAATTGGGGAACACAGCAAGAACACATGGTCATAGACCAGAGGTATTTCCTGGTTCCATCTAAAAGCCATCTACCTTTTTTGACCTAAATTATTACTGAGCAGCTACCTAGGGTATGTATATATATATATTTGACTTGCTGATGGTGTTCAGAGGGGCTATTTAAGCCATCAGTTTCTTAGTCTTTAGCTACTGAAGCTTGCGAGCAGATGACATAAAAGGTATCAGCCAAAGCATATGAGCTACAGACAGTTGTGGTCACTCCTGTTTCCAAACTGACACCCAGATGCAATGCTCTTTTCCAAGGATCTGGAAAGAAATCTGTTTTGACACATTGACTTTTCAATTGAAATGTGACTGGAGGTATCTGCCCTGTTGCTGACTGAGGTAATTTTTTTAAGAACTGCTTTGCTGTGGATGGGAGAACTTCTGAGCTGGCTGGGGAATCCTGCATTGTGCGTTTGGTGGATGGCTTGTAAAGTACTGTGAAAGCATTTGTTTGTGAGACCATTCTGGGGTAAAATTACATGTTAAATATAATTTTATTCTTGATTGATCTAATTAATCATGTTTCATCCTTTAAGGATGTGTCTACATGGTCTGTTTCTGGAAGATATGGTCTTGCTGTGCCCAAGCTCTGAATTGACTGGAAATTTTGTGCATGTGTTAGCTCAGGACTGAACCCCAGCTAGTAAATTTTTCTTCTGATTCCTGATTGTTAGTTTTGGCTTTTAGCAGTGCTGAGGTATTATCAGGGCTTTCCATTCACACGGGTTTATGTCTGGTCAAGGAGAACATGGCCAGATCAACCTTGCTAAACACTTTCAGACTGTGGCCCTCTTGGTCACCATGGTTTTGATGTGCTATATCTATGATCATTATACATATAAAAAACTTAAGTCTGTCCTAAGCATGAGACTAATGCTGTTCCCCAGCTTTTTGTAGGTTTGGAGAAAGTAAAAACACAGTGAAGCTTGAATAGCAAAATCTCTAGATCTTTCCATCTTTTACTGCACTGTTCATAGACACACATTTTCTGTTCAGTTAAATACAAAAAAGTGGTAAGACAGAAATCAGGGACTCATAATGGAAAATGTCAGGCAACCTTAACTTGAGGCAGCTTTATGAGTACTGTCTAGGAAAAAAGCTGAGGTTGTGCTGTTCATTCTTTTAGTTCAGAGGAGCATGTGGTCATGGGGCAGAATTACTGGAGAATTATTTGGCATAAGCAGTAGTGAAATAGTCTTTTATTTTTTTGCTGTCTGTACAGAGATGCTGAGGCAAATTACTGAAAACTCAAAACACATTCTAAGATCTAACGATACAGAATACATCTGATGCTATTTCATCCAAAACAGTATTCATTTCCTCTACTGAAAGGTGCAAAACTAAATTCAAACAAAAATATAATATTTATTGCATGCAAGTCTCAACATTGGTCTCCTGTCCAGTAAAGCAACCCACTTTACCTGAAGCTGACTGATGTCCAGCGCAATGAATCATAACTTAAAACAGCTATATGTAGGTCAGTGGGACACAACCAAGCAAATATAAAATTAACTCGGCCTTTTTTAATACAGTGGAGATGCCGGCTAAAGAGAGAAACTGTAAGGCAGTCTTCAAAAGAAGAACTACTTTGAAGGTGTTATTGATCTCATAAAGGTGAGACTGAAGCACAAAGATGCTTTCTTCAAAATGGAAGACTTGCATCCTCAAGTTCCCACAGGCAGGGCTTGTCATTAAATAGGTCCAAGGAAAATCCTGCATATTTTTTCAAGGAGGCAAAGAAATTGCCTCAGAATATATAGCAGCCTGCCACAATGGGAATCAAGAACAATGCAGGAGGAAGTTAAAAGATCAATCCTAACCACATTGTGAAGGCCTCAGCCAAGAATAAGCTTTCTATATTGGATGCTAATCCTCAGATACATTTCCGTGTCCTTTTTAGAACTGATGCTTCACATAATATTTTCTGAAACAGAATTTTTATGTCGGTCAACAAATGTGTAGATCATCAGGCCAATAAATTTAAGTGCAGTGTAGTTGTCAAGATAAGGAAAGGGAGTGGGAGGGACAGGAATTTGTGTAAACAAATGCATAGAGACAACAGAAAAAAAAGTGGCATACTGTGCTTCTAGAGTAAGAATAAAGGATTGTCATTTTTCCCTCCCTGATTATAAGAGACTTTGCTTCTTTCACGTCTATCCTGTTAAAAAAAAAAAACAGTTGTTTTCCATCTTTCTTTGTCAGTGTTTCTCATTCCTCCTTTTCCCTAGTGAAACTGCAGTTTTCTGGATCCTGGTTTTAATCTGTTATTCCTGTTTGTACGGATGTGGGTGTTTTCAGGACATCCCTGGACAGTTATTAAACCACTGACCAGTGGAGGCTCAGCTACAGATGGATTTCATTCAAGACTTGTGCTATTATATTAATGGGTTTAATTTAAACAGGACTAGCCTTGCTAGCCAAATTACTGCCATTTAAATCAATTGGCTTAGGGGGAAAAACAGCCTGACCATAGCCATTAGACTTCAATTTATTACCGTATCAGTTTTTAAACTGGGTAAGGCATATTGCTCAGTGTCTGTCCTCCTGCCCTTTGGTGCTGCTTCCCCTCCCCCACTATACATTAATAAAAGACCCACAGGAGAAAAAAAAAAGAAAATCTGAAACATCACATTAATTTAAAGTCAATGTTTCGTGAGCAAAGACCAGGTATCTTGTGAAAGAGACTCTCCATAGGATCCAATTCTTGCCTTTGATGTCACCTCATTAAATTGAGATTCAAATGATCTAACAGATGTATTAGTTTAAAAAGACATTTTACTGCATTTTTTTAAGATATAAAAAAGTTGCAATGCCTTTTTTTTTTTTTTTTAACACATTTCAACCTGATTCAAATAGAAAAGCAAAAGGGAAGAAAATGCTTTAGATGTGCTCTTTTGATTTTTTCCAATCTTGCCTGAATAAAATGGAATGGGAGATCAAGAACACTCAATTAATTTCAACACTGGGTGTCAGAGGGAAAAGAAGAAGGAGGAGGGGGGGGAACATTATAGATGCACAACACTTAACAAATGCATAGATTGAAAGAAGGAAATATGTGGCGGGGGGAGATAAAAAACCGTGTCTGTATTTTATTGCACTCGGTAAGCTTTTCGCTTGTATTTATAGCTGCAATTATATCTCAATGAGGTTTGTCTACAGTGTTGGCTTCACGCTAATTTTCCCCCTCACTGCATTCTTGGAATAGGCTCGGACTGTTTATGAACCAGACATATTGACCTCATTTACAGCTAGCAGTTTAAATCCATAATTTTTCCACCCACAATCCCTCTTTGACATTCCGGCAATGCGGCCGGCTCACTGAGACTGAACTAAAAGTCTCACACTTCATTGAACACCATTATGCGGCTTTATGCTTATAAGCCTGTTTCCCTCGGCTGCCTTTCAGCTTTGCTGGAGATCCGTTTGGCCACAGGCCGGCAGTGATTAACTGGAAGAATCCAATAAATCAGCCTGTCAGCCAGCAGGCTCTCCTCACTGTGTCTACAAATCGACATTTGGATTTGCACTCTCTTTTTTTCCTCCCCTTCGCTCTTCCGCCCTCCCTCCCTCCTTCTCTCCCTCTGCCTGACTCTCTGCCTCTCTCTCCTCTGCCCCCATCCTCATTCCCCACCCACACATCACCACCCTCCCCAGAGGCCACAGGGTGCCTCTTCTCTCCCTGCTACAAGGTGAACTTGAAGGGGGGCTATTGTCAGGATGGCTGGACCTTCCAAACAGTCCTCTGGTGATACAAGTTGCTTTTGATTTGTGCTGTGCCAGCCCCCCTCTTTTTTCCCTTTTCATTTGAATTCCCCCCTCTCCCCGCCTCCCCCCATTAACTCTTGCAGTTCCTCTCAGCAGCAGTGGGGGACTGAGGTGATTAAGTGAGAGGGAGGGAAAACCAATTCTCTTATGCTGCCCTTCCCATCTGCTGTTAAAACAGCAGGAATAGAGGGACCACAATCCTGGGAAAACAGCAGTACTTGCCACTGAATGCATGAGCAGTGGCTCTCCAGGCTCTGCATGACCCGATCCTTACTGCTGCTTTTATCTTAGAAAACTATAATTATGTCCTCTGCTTGTTGGTTCGTGTGGGATTTTTTCTCTTTGATTTCAGCTTTTTGCTAAGTGCTGCACTGGCAGCCCGTGTGCTCCTGCATCAGCAGTGATGGCAGGAGCCGTGCTGGGTGGCTCTGCTTGGCCACCACTCTTTTGGAGGGACCCTTGATTGCGCTTCCTCACTCTTCCCTCCTGTGGTTGTGGCTCCAAGAGAAGGAAAGCTCTAGCCCAAGTGCCTGCGATATGTCCTAGGTGCTGGATGCCCAGATGGGGCCCTTCCCTCCTCCAGTGTGCTCCTGGGTTTCATTCTGGGGCAGGGGTAAGCTCTCGCCACCATCAGTATTCACATCATGGCCACTCTCTTCTTTCCTGTAGGATTACTTGTGCTCTGTGAGCACACGCGTTTGCTTGGCATCCAGAGGTCAAAGAAAGCGTGCAGGCCTGCCAAGTGGCTGTCAGGAAGACCATGGCCTCTGAGACCATAGCAGGCAAAGGCAGCCTCCCTCTTCCTTGCCACAACAGCACCACCACATCCAGCACACACGTGGCCATGGCCACCAGGGTTGGAGATGCTCAGTTGCCTTCTATCAGCCAAGCAGTCACTTGGTATGACTTGTGGTGACACTCATGATATGTTCACCATCCCTCCAAATTTGTCCAGAAAAAGGAGACAAAGCTGGACAGATCTTCTCATCTTTGGATTAAATTGAAAAATTAGACCTAAATGTTTTGGTTTCCCAGTTTAAAATTACACCAATGGAAATGGAAAACCCTGCAGGTTTATTTCTTCTCTCCACTTCCGTTGGTTAGGGACATTTGCCCTCTCCTGTTGATGTTCACAAGCCCTACACTGAGGTCAAAGAGCATACCATCGACCCTACACCCAAATACAGAGAGGGAGGGGAAAGCTCTGCCTGTCCCCATTGTCCATGGATGTGCATTCACTGGCCATCAAATCCATTGCCCTGGTCTTTTTAGTCCCAGTGTGACCCTCTACTCTGTAGTTTTGCTCTATGAGAACAGATTAGGCTGCAACAGGAAAGTTAACTGTGACATGGATTAGTTGTGTGCAGGTCCAGAAGTAACAGATTTAGAGGAGGCAGGAGGAATTGGTAACTCCTAATTAGAAGCCCCCCTGTAAAGGCAGAACAGTTCCTTATTGAGGGAGATGGAGCCTTGCTGTCTCCCACATTACCATGTGGGTTTTACCCCATGAGTCCTTCTCACCTCTTACCTCCTCAGATGGCAGCCAGAATAATTTGCTCTGGAAAAAACCACTACCATTATCAATTTCTACTCCTCTCCATGGTTTCACTGGAACAGCGACCCCCTCTTTTCATTTGCATTGCATTGTTTCATTAAAAATGGCTAAAAAGACATGAAATATCTTGCTCCAGATCAGAAGATAATTTTATTTAGATCTCAAGCAAACTTAATATATAAAAGGAAAAAAAATGGTGTTTTCAGTGAAGTTCAGTACAGTGTTGTTTCTGGAAGAAACATGTAACTTTTCTGGCAGTAACTCTTATAAAGTTAAAAAAAAAATGCAGTTGTCTGAAAGTTTACATGCATGTTTATAAGAATAAATTTATACTCTATTATTCTTATTCTGAACACATGGCTACTTTTATTAACCATGTAAGTGGCAAAGTTCAAGACCTTGGTGAGCTATTACAGTGATGTATTTCACAAATTAATTATAGACCAAAGGACTTTCTGAAATTTAGTTGCTTTCAGTTTCCACCTCCTCTCATGTTTGAAAACCAAAATCAGTGCTGATTATTTACTTTCCCTAAATTGGTCTATGTACTTCTGACTTCATCCTCCATTAAATAAATAACCTCATTTTGCCTTTATTTCGAGGTCTCTCCCTGATTCTATTTTATTCTTCGTTCTCTTCTATTTTAAATTTGTTTCTCACAAGAAAATATGGTAGGTCCAATTTTCAAGCTCTGAGGATGTTTTTGAATCAGTTTCTGTTACGGTGTTAACTTTCTGACACAACTGTCATACGTGGACTAGATAATCCCTACGGTCCCTTCCAACTCTAAAAATTCAGTGAAAATTCAATAAAATTAGTTTTCCTACTTCATAAAAATTATAACAACAAATTACCTATGAAAATTTTTTGCTAGCAAAACTAATATAAATGTAAGCTTACATACAATTCTTAATGTAGGACTTAGTAGAAAGCGACAGGTTTCGAGCATTGAAAACTGAAAACATTAAAAATGTATATTTTGTTGTCTCTAATACATCTCACATATAATTTCACTTTTCTTTAAATCCCAATTTGTAAATATTTCTATCTTGTGTGCGTAGATACGGGATTTCTGTTTGTCTCTGCATTCAAATTGACTTCTCTTGGGTTGCATGCCAATGTGTTTGTTTTAGTTCCTGTTCTCTTATCTTTAATATTTCTCACTCTTCATTCTAGTCCAGTTTATGTTGGGTTTGGTATGAAGTAAGGTGACATTTCTAACTCAGAGTCTCCAGCTGGAAATCAAATTAATTATTTTATATTTAATTGAAACATTCAGACACTTACCTTCAGGAGTGAAGAATTGCGGTTATGATCACTAAATGTGTGTGAGCCCGAAAGCCCCTCTGAACCACTGCAGCGGGGCACTGGTGACTTCAATGCCTTGCTACCTGTCATTCACCTCCTGGTGCAGGAGGTATGTGAAATACATATATAGAATATATGTGGGGTTATTTGTTTTTTGTTTTGTTTTGTTTTGTTTTTAATATATAAGTATATATTACCACCTTGTTAGTTGGAGACTTGAGAAAAGCAATTCCAAGAGATTTCTCGGCTAGGCTGAGGGAAATGAAACAGAAGATTGATTGCTTAGATTGTACTTGAGACATGCAAGCTGCCTTCCCCGAGCCAGAGCACAGCAGAAGAAAACAAATCTACTGTAAACCCTGACTAACCAGGGCCTGGAATTCCTTCCCCCTCGTCCCCTTGATAGATTAGATGATCCTTAGTGGAGATGGTATTTGGTCAAGGTCTGCTTGCCGTGGCTGGGCAGCCCCCGGAGGGCTGGGGCCAGCCGGAGGTGTGTTGGAGGAAATTAGGCAGCTGCAGCTGCTGTGGAGGTGAGCAGCAGAAGCTGTGGGTTATTTATGCCCTGTACCAGATGGGAAAACGCTGTTTTGCCTCTCCTGGTAGGGAAATAAGGGTTGCTTGGGAGTGACCAGGCCTCCAGCATTTCTGCTGGATGCATCTTTATTTAGCACTGCCTGCCCTGAGGCCCCGGCAGCAGGTGGGAAGCAGTTGAGCTACTGGAAACCTGTCCCTGCCAAAAATGAGGATTTATCCCTCTATGCCCTACTCTGCTCCCAGTTGGCCTGCTGCTTAAACAGGGTGCAGGAAGACATGTCTGAGTATTGGGATGTAAGCATTTGCAGTTTTAAACCAATCAAAAATGGATAAAATTGATTAATTAATAGCAGTCAGTTTGCATTTACTAAGCCTGAAAACATCTGCCTTCTGGCCTACTACTTTGCTGTCTAGGAAGAGGAGTCCCTACCCAAATGGACATTTCCACAATTGAAATAATGAAATTCCACCTAATTCATGTCCACTTTCTTGGTTTTAAAGCTAGATGTCATTATCCCAATAGCAGTATGCTATTTCTTTCCTACTACTGACTTCTATTATTGATTGCCTTTGGTGACTCAGTCAACAAATATGCTTTCATCCTGGGTGGCCTTTCAAGCTGGATCTGATGGACTGAGGTTGCATCTGAAAACATGCTTAAGGAAGGAATTGACTGCCTTTTAAGTATGCAACTGGCAAGCCTTATTATTTCTGTTTAGCATCAAATTAAATTGTTCCCAGCAGCTGCTGCTAAATTTGCAAGGCTTCAGAAGCAGCTACACATCCTTCTCTAGTTTGGATAGAAAGTTAAACCGTTGCTTTTTTTTTTTTTTTTTTTTTTTTTTTTAAAAAACAGCAGAGTGCCTTCAAGTTATCTCATTCAGTCTGTATTTCCCAGCTATGATGTTGCCACTTCCCTCCAGGCCCCAATATCTTTGATCAGAGATCCAGGCTGAGAAACGGAGGCTGGAGGCTGAGTCCCAGGGATGCTCAGTAACATGTGTTCTTTTCCTGAGGCGGTTTTGTGTAGCTAACTAGGCTTTTCCCTATCCTTGGTTGCAGGAAGAAATGTCCTCCTTTTTTGCAGGTCCTTCTTCCCCCTGCCACTTCAGTTCAGACTTGTTGCTGCTCTGCCTTCTCCACTTGCACCTGGGCACATTCTGGCTCTCTCAGCAAGAACTGTAGTGTAATAGAAGTCAAAGAAGCAGCATTGCAGAGGTCCCCCTGACAGCAGGGCCAACTACTACAGCAAGGGGAGAGCTGCAGGTTCACAGCAGTGGGAGCGATAGCTGGAAAAGCCTAGCGCAGCCTGTAAATAGGTGAGGGCATGCCCCAAGCACCCTCACATCTCTAGGCACAAGAAAACAAGAAGCCTCCTGCTTTTCCTCTGCTTAGGAGTCCTAAGTGGTGTGTATTCATGCTTGTGTCTGTTGGACAAAATGAACACAAACTTTCATGTGCTGATTGCCTAAGCATACAATTTTGGGTATTAGATGGGCTGCTGGGAAAGCACAGGCTATCTTGTAACTCTGATACCTCTCAAACAACCTGATTGGAGCCTGTGTAAAGTCTGAAGACAGAGTCATGTATGGTACTTTTTCTAATTGCTAGAGTGGAAGCACTTTCAATTCCTGGCGAAGAGGCTTCTGCTGCTGACATTAGAAAGCAGTAATATGTCTATAGTGTAACCATTTAATTATATATATATATAGGCATAATCACGTAATGTGTCATTATTCTGTAGGAAAAAAAATCTGCCTGTGAAACTTGTACAGAAAAACACACAGAAATATGAACAGTATTCCATTCTCCCAAATGTAATTTTCAGAAGTGGCTAAAAAATCATAGCTTCCTGTGGGGACTTCCTAGTATCTCAAAATGGCTTTGTTCTAAACTGAGCTAATCGCAGCAGAACACCAAGGACCTTCCTAGAACAGAATATTACCTAGGAAATATCAGGAATTAATGTTAAAATGTTTTAATTTTGACCAATGTGAAACATTGTCACCTCCACCGCTGTGCAAGGAAATAGCTACAAAACCCTCAGGAAAAATCTTGCATCCTTTCCAACAGAAAAAATCTGATTTGGCATGATTTCTTTTTGTCATTTGAAGATTACCTTGATTTTAAAAAGAGATGCTAACAGTTTTCTTTTCTATATCCATTTGTACTCAGACAGTCCATAAATAAACAAAACTATGTTCTTAGTTTTGAAGAGTAAAAATCAATCCAATAGATCGAACATGGTAAGCTGTTTGAATACCATAAAGTTATTATTTTTTAAGGTACCTATCCCTTTTTTAGTGTCACCTAACAAGAAAGTAGGTGGCGGTGGTGTATATCGTGAGTTTTTCCTCCAGTAGAAGAGGACCAGGTTCGGGAACACTTGGCCAAACTGGACATTCATAAGTCCATGGGCCCTGATGGGATGCACCTGCGAGTGCTGAGAGAGCTGGCAGATGTTACCGCTGGGCCACTCTCTATCATCTTTGAAAGGTCATGGAGAACAGGAGAGGTGCCTGAAGACTGGAGAAAGGACAACATCACTCCAGTCTTCAAAAAGGGCAAGAAGGAGGACCCTGGGAACTACAGACCAGTTAGTCTCACCTCCATCCCTGGAAAGGTAATGGAGAGACTGATTCTAGATGTCATCTCCAAACAAGTTGAAGAGCGGGGGGTTATTGGAAGTGGGCAATATGGGTTTACC